>JAOTQR010088255.1:0-34316 GCA_025774065.1 Solanum ossicruentum
ACAAATGACTTTAAGAAAGCTGAAACTTTATTTCCTAGTGGAATGGTTTAGTGCTGCACTTAGCACGTTTTTAAAGACAAAATTGGCCAACTTTGTCTTCCACTTTTGACTTGATAATGAAACCCATAAATGGTGTATTATTGCAGAATCTTATCCTCCAAAATTGGGCTCAATTGGTTCTCAAATATGATGGACCTATGCTGCCAATTTTTAGCTTTCTTCTTAGTTGGTTTTGGGTCCAAATGGCCAAGTTGTTTGTAGATCATGTAGGACGTTTTTAAACTCTTATTGCTCTGAAACTAAGGTCCATTATGATACTAAAACATGGCCCAAAGTTACAATCTTAACAAGTAATTTATTAATAATCGAACTTGAACAAATTCGATGTCGAGCCTTGTCTTCGATTGGCTATCAATTATAAGTAGGTGATTGTCCTACTAAATTATTAAGTCATACAATAACCTCCATTATTTACTTAGTTTAGGGCTGATATATCCTCAAATTAACTCCAACACACATATACCATCAACCCTATTAAGCATTTAGAATCACATATCGCCCATTAACACGAGATTCAAGCACTTTCGAGAATTGACGCTAATTTGACCAAACCATAACATGATTCATTTACATAGAATTAGTACATATAAAAATGTGGGGTGTTACATGGATGATGTTTCCTTAAGGTGAGGATAGTTTACCCTAGCAAATAAACCACACTTTGTCCACTGTGGAGGAAACATCTGGATTTCATGTTGATATGTTGCCAAAATACAGCACATCTGATATTTAAAACTTGGGATTTTATGTGTTCTCAATATGATGTTAGTTGGTTTTATGTGTTTTTGTGTTTATATTTGTAGGATTACCGGTTTTTCTTCAATTTCTTCTCCTTTAACAAAGTTGAACAAAAGAAGGTAAAATTCATTTGGACCAACGAATACAAAAAGAGTTTCAAAACTTAGCTTACATCTACTCCCATCTTGTCATTATCGGAAGGGTTAGAAGGGTTTGTTGTCTATTCTGACACTTTGAGAATCGGTTTAGGGTGTGTATTGATGCAAGGTGGAAAGGTTATTGCCTATGCCTCAAGGCAACTTTAAGCGCATGCGAGTAATTATCCTACCCATGACCTTGGGTTAAAGACCATAGTATTTGGTTTGAAAATATGGTGTCATTATTTGTATGAGGTTCATGTAGATGTCTTCAGAGGCCACAATAGTCTTCAATATGTGTTCACCCAAAGTGATCTCAATTTGATGCAAAGTAGGTGGTTAGGACTCCTTAATGATTAGGACATGAGTGTGCATTATCATCCATGCAAAGCTAATGTTGTAGCTGACTCACTAACTAGAGTATCCATGGAGAGTGTAGCTCAAGTTGAGGATGGAAAGAAGGAGTTGGCGAAGGAAGTTCACTGATTGGTAAGTTGGGGGTTAGTTTGGGTGAAGCGAAAAATGGAGGTGTGGTGATTATAGATGGTTCCAAGTCTTCTTTTATTGAATAGGTCAAATCCAAGAAAAACCTTGATCCCCCTATGTTGGAATTGAAGGTATTGGTAAAAGAGGGCAAGGTAGAGGTTTTCTCCTAAGGGGGAGAGTGCCATTAGGCACCAAGGTAGGTTGTATGTGACAAATATTGATGGGTTGAGGGACTTGATTTTGAAAATGACACAAGATTCCTCCTATTCTATTCACCCAGACACTACAAAGATGTATAGGAATTTGAGGGAAGTGTATTTGTGGGGTGGTATGAAATGAGGCATTACAAGGTTTGTAGCCGAATATCACAATTATCAACAATTCAAAGTCGAATGTCAAAGGTCGGGTGGCCTAGACCAAGTTATAGATATTCTGTCACGCCCCAAGTCCCGTTAAGGCAGACCGGCACCCGTTGCCAATAAGGCTCGGGAGGACCAATCTATGTTAATGCACTTTCTATATATTTTATGAAGGATTTATATATTTAACATGTCTTACTGCAAGCAAATAGTGATATAAGTCAAAAGGAAATGCACGTGACTAGGCCATTGGGGCTACGGTGTCGAAAGAACGAGACAAGACCTCACTTTAATTTATATAGTCTACAAAACCTCTAGATAAGAAAAAGTATCGGATAAGGGTCGGGACAGGCCCCACCTCAATTAACTATACAATATAAACATATAAACTTTAGGCACACACAAAGCTCCGGAACAACCTGGAGCTTAATAACAACAATTGAATGTCCAGACTCTACTGGGAGGTCTACTAGCACCTATACCTGCAACATAAAATGTAGGTCCCCCATAAGGGACGTCAGTACAAGATAATGTACTAAGTATGTATGGCATGAAATACTGTATATGAAGTAACAACTTCAAATGAAAATATGCACTGGTGTGGAATAAGAGACCACCTGTAGATATACTTTGGGATCGTATACTTTATGTTCTTTATATTGCTTTACCTTTACTGTATAATCTGTGTACATCATGTACTATAAATGACCAGCTAATCAGTGGTAAAAATGTATCGGGATCGTCCCTGACTAGGTTCTTCCTTAACGCCTTGGGCTACCACCCGTGATAGGATTGTCCCTAGTTAGGTGATTTTTCCACCCTTTGGGCTACCACTCATCAAAACAATATACTTATCTTTCAATTACCTTTGAGATTAATCTTTTGGTGGTCATAATATTGGATCCATAAGGTTGTATATGAAGCATGTGACATGTAATTAATTATACAAGACACTATGGTAATGAAGATAGTGTATTACATAAACAATGAAATGCATATGAGATGAAACAACTCATGAACTTTATTTAGCAACAAGAACTCATGTACTTGGTACCTACGTATTCTGTAGATTTGAAGGTAACTACATATATGGAAGCATATGCACATGTGAAAAAGTGGAGGCATGGTTGTTTGTCATACCTCGTTGTATTACCTCATTACTACATTAGAGTGACTGGTTTTCCCTCAAATATTTATCTACAGCATACTAGGCAATAAGACAAGTATTAGCAGCAACACAACACTTCTAAGCAGTCCAATATCAAAAAAAATGATAACCCGGACAGCAAGCTTTCAATTTGTGACGCAAAGGCATTTCTTCAACCTTATCACTTATAAATGTATTTTCTAACACCCATTCTTATGTACATATCATGTACATCTTATTGCTAGACCATGAATAGTCCTACAACAGCCCACAAACCACAACACATAATAATTCTTCACAACATACAAACAAGCAGCACAACATCACATTCTTTCCCCGCACTTCGACGTCAACCATCCCAAATCTGTTTTAACTTTACCTAAAGTGTTTCCAACATTTTAATCACATAACACCAGTCTTATTATAGTCCAAAAACATCCCCAAAATAGTGGAAGGTTGTGGAACAACATATCACAATTCTACACAACCTACAAATAGATAGCATAATGTTACCCTCCTTCCCTACATTTCGACATCGACAATTCCAAGCCTTGTCCAACTCTAACCAAACTATTCCAACAACATTTACACATACAAATAGTGCTAATACATTCTTCAAACAACACCCCAGCAGTCATGAAGGATGTGAGCCAATAGCTTTCTATCCAACAACCCACAAGTTCCAATCAACATTACACTTAAGATAGCACAATAAAACTCACTTGTTAAATGAAACCAAAATCAGGGCATCAACCTTAGGGTAATCTAGATAACTCAACCCATGTTAATAACATCAAATTATTTTCATAATACAGACCACAAACCATATAGAAGTCACTAAAATAAAAGACAAATGTGCAGCAACTTTCTGGACACATGATGTCCAGAATTTCCAGCGTAACGTACTATCACATACTTCTTATTTTTTATGAAGAAACCATACTAAAAACACAACTATAATCACATACCTTTATCTTCAAAGTTGAGGAACGTATCAAGAACCGTAAAAGGGTCATTTGGCTGCTGCTTTGCTAGGTTGAGAAAAGTGTAGAGAGAGGATTGGGAAAGCTGAAAATGTTCTATGTGTAAGAGTGAATGGGATTTTGCTGCTTATAATCCCTCTTTAAAGGCCTCATTTGGACAACTTTCCTTGGGACTCATGTCCATGTAAGACCACATATTATTTAGCTGGTAAGGTAGCAACTTGGGCCTCTTACTTGGGCCTAAATGTGTTTCAAATTTAATGGGCTTTGGCTGCCAATTTCCAGCTTTCCTCTTAATCCGTTTTTGGTCCAAATAGCTAAGTGGTTTAGGATATAGTTGGGCTCTTCTTTCAGTCTTCTTGGACTGAAAATAAGGTCCATTTATGATGCTAAAACATGGGCTAAAATTACACCCTTAAAAAGGATTTTATTCATAATCGGACTTGGACAAATTTGACGTCGAACCTCATCTCTATTTAGCTAGCAAATTCAAGCTAAGCAAGTAGCTGACTCACCTACTAGATTATTAATCATACAAACACCTTAATTCTCTAACTTTCTTTAGAGTTGTGATATCCTTAATTTAACAAAAAACATATATACACAAGACCCTCTTAAGCATGACATGCTCTTATCGCCGGTTAACACGAGAATCAAGAACTTTCTAGAATGGACACTAATTTGACCAATCCATATCATGATTTATTTCACACAGCATTAGTACATATAAAATGTTGGGTGTTACATATTCCTACTTGGAAGATGGAAGAAATCAACATAGATTTTGTGATTGGTCTATATAAGACTAAAAAGCATTTTGATTCCATTTGGGTTATTGTTCATGTAGGCATAGAGTATGCAGTAGTATGTTTGAATGTACTAAGTATGTAGGATGTAGTGCAACAATAGATATGCATCATAAGCAAATTGCATAATCATAAGCAATAAATAACATACTAACAATATGACAAGTGTGGATGATGCTTGAAGTAAAACCGTGCTTATATAGAACATAATACAAGTGTAAGGAGTGATTATTTTTAGTATAAGTCAAGGACTATCACCCCCTTGGATAGGCGTATATGGTACAAACCCCTTGATGAGGTTGCTGGAGTACAAACCCCCCACCAAAGTTGACAGAGTACAAACCCCCATCAATGTTGACGAAGTACGAATCCCCCAAATCAAGGTTGATGGGTACCAAACCCCAACAAGGTTACCCAGGCCTACCACCCCCCGAGCTAGGCGATCGAGGCACTAACCCCTCAATAGGTTACCTGGGCCTACAACCCCCTGAGCTAGGCCTGGTCATCCCCAACACTATAGAGATAATATCATATATATATACATATACATATATATATATAAACACACACACACTCATTTCATCATTATATACATGCATTCCTTTTCATCATCTTTCCATTATAATTTCATCATCATATAGTCGTTCCACTCATAAGACATGCATTGGACCTTCTATTCCTCAAGAACCCATAACTAGACATTTTATCAAGAACTTAAAAGGTGTGTAATGCTACTATAAAACCATGCAATTCGAGAGTGAAATCATGCTAGAAAAATCAGTGTAAGCCATCAATAGATACTTGGTAACATTCTCAAGCAATATACATCAAAACCCTTTATCAATTCTCAAAATAGACCTTAGATTCATAGCTCCAAGCATAGTAAAATAGTCACAATTTCATAAATCCAAACATATTGTGCAGTGAATTTCATAATAAATAAGACCCATGAATAAATCAACTTTAAATCATGCAATTTTGATTAAAAAGAGCTTGGGTACTATGGGTGAAAGGAACCCATGAAAGAAACCCAGATATCTTAGCTTTGGAGATGATCTTGATGAAGATTGAAGATGGAGACTTGAAGCTTCGTTGAATTCCTTAAGATCTGGAGAGGGTTTTGGCACTTGAATCTTGAGAGAAATATAAGCCTATGTGTTGGAGTGAGTATTGGGGAATGTTTTTAATGATAGGAGGGTGAAAAATGGTTGTGCAGGTACTTTCACATGTGGAAACATTTAGGCATAAGACATAAAAATCTTGGATTGAAATACACTAGCGTATCACGCCAGTGACATGAAGTTGCAATTAGAAATTGACACTTTGAAATTTCGGATTTTGCTGGTTGCTCTAAAATTGGGGTTAGACCCTTTTCCCCCTGAATTTGGCCCCCTGAATAAGAATATGAAGTCAACTTTTCTATATCATGCATGAATTTTGAGATACTTGGAAATTAAAATTTCGGGCACTTCTGAGGCATATTTTTGGGTACCTTTTTTGGGGGTCTTTACAATATCTTCCTTTTGGGAATATTCGTTCCTGAATTTCAAAAAATGTATATGAGAAGAGTAATCATGAACTAAGCAGCCCCAACAAGAATGCAGCAATTCATTTAAACCCATTTTCAAAATCTCAACATGAGTGTTAAAATCAGTATGAACTTTCTCAATATGAACATGAATTCATGCAATGACATAGGGGCTGAAACATAAGACTTGGAATCATAAAAGGGCTTGACATTTTATCATAAACTTGAATAGAATGAAAAAGGCATGAATGTTGTTCCTCCACGCCCACTTTGGCTCCTTGAGAGATACTATCCACTTGACGATTCTCTCAATAGGCCTTGACAAACACTACACCCTCACAAATCAACCTGTACTCATATCCACCCAACTTCTCCACCGAACCTCTTCATAGGCCAACTCATCCCCCACAACGTACACAACCTCAAGAATCCTATAACATTTGAATTACCAACACACCTCCTCAATCCCAAAAACAGGAAGAACCGGATAAACTATACCATTATCAAAAGGCACTTCCTATTTGGATGCAACTTCACTAACCTTCCTCAACATCATATAAAGACTAACAAACCATGAATCTAACTCCCTCTTTACCGGGGTATGAGCGAAACCTTCAACTACCCCCAATCACCAATTTTTTTTAAAATCCAAGATCCATTCTTCTCTCACTAGCATATGATTTTGATGATCTTAGGCTGCTTCATCATTTCCTAATCAAACTCACCTCCTCCATGTTCCCCCCCCAATTAGATTCAAACCCATCTAGGTCATCTCTCCCACTTCAAACCACCTAAGTGGTACTCTACAATGCCTACCACATAGAAAGTCTCAAAAGGAGTCATACCAATGCTAGAATGATAACTATTGCTATAGGGAAACTCAATCAGTGGAAGATGATCATCCCAACTACCCTTGAGCTCCAATACACAATCCCTAAGCATATCCTCGGGTAAACTCACCAACTCATGAATGTTTAATTTAACATATTCTTCGGCGCCATAAATAGTCTTAACCGGTAAAAGGTCAACCAATTTCGCCATCCTATTTACCACCCCCAAATAGAATCAGAACCCTTCCTAGTCTTGGGTAATCCAACCATAAAGTCCATGTCAATTTCCTCCTACTTCAAAGTAGGGATCTCTATGTCTTGGGTGAGGCCACCCGAACTTTGATGCTCGGCTTTAACTTTTTGACAACTATGACAATCGGAAACAAATTTGGCAATGTCCCTCCTTGTGCCTCCCCACCAATACACATCCCTCAAGACTCTATACAACTTGGTGGAACCAAGATAGAATAAGAAAAATGATGGGCCTCATCAAGGATCTTTTCTATCAAGCCATCAACATAGGGTACACACAACCTTCCTTGGTACCTACGAGCACCATCTCCCGCTTGGGAGAAAACCTTCCCCTTACCCTCTTTACCAAAGGCTTTAATACTAACAAGGAGGAATCAAGATCTGGATTTTTTTTCACCTCATCAACCAAGGAAGACCTAGAACCACCAACAACAACAATAACCCTATTATTAACCTCTTCAAACCTAACTTCCAATCTAGCCAATTGATGCACCTCCCTAGCCATCTCCTTATCAGCACCATCAACATGAGTTAGACTACCCATAGACACTCTACTCAAAGCATCCGCCACCATATTTTCCTTACCAGGATGATAATGTAGACTCATATCATAGTCCTTATGAAGTTCTAACCACCTCCTCATCTCAAGCTAAGACCGCTCTAAGTGAGCACATATTGGACACTCTAGTGACGGTAACCACACCAACACACACCCTCATACAACCAATGAAATCAAATTTTCAAAGCAAAATCCCCAGTGGCCAACTCAAAGTCGTAGGTAGGATGACCCTTCTCATGCATCTCAATCTAAAAGCATAGACTTCCACCTAACCATCTTACATCAACAAACAAGCTAAACCAATTCGGGCGACATCACAATACACGATAAACCCTTCCAACCCTTTCGGTAGAGACAAGATAGGAGCGGACACAAACTTATCTTTCAAGGTTTGGAAGCTTCTTTAACACTCAATAGTTCACACACGAATCAACTTAGTCATGGGAGAAGCAATAGAAGAGAATCCATTCACAAACCTCCAGTGGTAACTCACTAAGTCTAAGAAACTCTGAATATTCAAGGGTGTCAAAGGTCTAGGCCAATTTCTATTCATGTACATATCCTTAAGATCAATCTTAATAACATCCTCCGATGGTTCACAAGCTCTAAATAAATCCATAATTCATCACTATAGACCACCACAAGCATAATAAGGTAGAGACTAAAGACCTTATTCATGAAACCCATAAACATAGCCAGTGCATAGCCAACCAAACAACTCCAACTTACTAGAAAGGTTCACTCCTAATCTGAAAAGACACTTAGCAATACTACCTATCCTCATCCTCACTTGGGAACAAAACCTAAACCAAAGATAAAGCTTAGAGAAGTGACTAACCCATTGTAGTTGATCGAATAGACCAACCATTCTTAACCATCATATTGCAACCTTACAAGTTCTACAATCAAAGGAGACACAATATCCAAGTAGCCGACCCACCTCAAGACCTCTAATCCAACGAACTAAGTTCAATGAAAATCACAAGACAAAAAGCTATGCAATAAGAACATGGAACAAACCCTTAGAGATCAATTATACCTTAAGACAAGAAATGGACTTACCCCTTAGCAACCACATTACAAGCCCCCCACTCAAGGACGGACTCAATAGAGAATAGGAACTTAACTCTACGGGCCCCACATCAAGGAAGACAAAACATTCATGAAACTAATCCACCCCAAGCATAACATCAAGGTCCACCACAACAAATCCAACAGGCCATAAGGCAAGACCTAATGCAATATGAACATGGAACAACACCTATGAACTCTCAAACAACAATAGTCTTACGAATGAGCTAGACACCAAACAGAGTTTGGGACACATCTGAAACCTACTAACAACTAAAAGAATAATGAAAGAAATAGTGGCACACTAGCCCATCAATGCAAACACATCAAAGCCAAAGGAAATTTCAACATACCGGTTGCAACATTGTGCACCTTATCCCCTTCTTGAGTCACTTAATCAACATGACCACCTTCATCTAAAGGTAGACCACCTTTACAATTCCTTCGAACATATGGACAATCCACTAGCTTGTGACCCACTTTACTACATCCATAGCAATTATTGGTCTTCCACAAGCATGGCCCGCCATGATACTTCCCATACCCTTGGCACTTGGGGTTAGTCATCACACCATCACCTCCTTTACTCTTTGTGCGTCTATGAGGACAATCCTTCCTCTTATGTCCCACTTTGCTACAATCGAAACAACCATTGGTGCCATTGAAACATGGCCCCTTATGAACCTTACCATATGTTGGACACTTACTATATCACCTTTATCCTTGAGACTTTTGAATTATCCTTGAGACTTTTGAACTTTCCTTCAATACGAGCCCTCTTGGCCTCACTATCGCTCCCTTTACCAATTGAAGTCTTGGGGGCACTCACTTATTGATCAAGGTAAGTTGCCAACTTTGTCGCCCACTTTGGCTAACACCCATAGAGCATTGTGAACCTCCATATTCGTCATAGCACTGTCCCGAGTAGTTTGAGACATATCATGTAATGTAATGGTTAGGGATTAGTAATAAACTCTAGGGGACCTGACTCTATTGCACGACATAGATCATGAAAAAGTAAAACATTTCCTAGAACGCCTTATAGCCTCCTATTCATAGTTGTGGTATTCTTCATAACCATGAATAAGACTCTAATCAACGCGGTGTATTGGACATTAAGGATGTAACAACCTAGTTATCTGATACCATCTTTGTTATGACCCAAGCCTAGGTCCTAGAGATGACCAGCGAATAGGGAATCCAAAGGAACCCTAAACAAGACTCAAAGCATATAATTACACATCTTTGGTCGCATAAGCAATTAAAATGACAATGATAGATAAGCAAAAACAAGGGGAATTAGGAATAAGGGTGAACTTCCATATCATAAACAATAAGAAATAAGAGAGTCAAAGCTCATAGTATAGATACATATCAAGTCCAACAACACCTCTACTACAAAGACAAGAGCGGGGGCCAAGACAAGCAATCAGGCTCACACTCATGATAATAACAATAGGTAATACAAAAATACAAGACATAGTCTAAACATAAGCTTGAGAGAAATAGATATTATCGCCGAACGTGAGAACTCACCATAAGCTAACTTGAACAATTCGTCTAGCCATGAGGAGAATCAATAAGACCAACGATTGCTACATGGTGATATCATGTAGATATAGAGTATACATTAGTACATTTAAATGTACTAAGTATGTAGGATGCAATACAACAATAGGTAGGCATCATAAGTAAAATGCATAATCATAAGAATTGAATAACATACTAACATAAATGACATGTATGAATGATGCTTGAAGTAGTTACAATTTCATAAATCCCATCACAGTGTGTAGTAAATGTCATAATAAATAATACTCATGAATAAATCAACTCTAAATCAGGCAATTTTGAGTAAAGAGAGCTCGGGTATCATGGGTGAAAGGAACCCATGAAAGAAACTCACATACCTTAACTTTGGAGATGATCTTGATGAAGATTGGAGATGGAGATAAAGCTTGGTTGAATTTCTTAAGATCCAGAGAGGGTTTTGGCACTTAAATCTTGAGAGAAATATAAGTCTAAATATTTGAGTGAGTATTGGCATATGTTTTGAATGATATGAGGGTGAAAAATGGATAAGTATAAGTATTTTCACGTGTGGGAACATCTAGACCCAAGACTTAAAATTCGTGGACCAAAACTAAAAACTGGCACCAAAATAATACACTAGCGCATCACGCCAGTGATGCAAAGTTGCTACTAGAAATTGACACTTTCAAATTTTGGATTTTGCAACATTTGCTCTAAAATTGGGGTTAGACCCTCTTCCCCCTAAATTTGGCCCCTTGACTAAGAATATGAAGTCGAATTTTTGATATCACAAATGAATTTTGAGATATATGGAAATTACAATTTCAGGTACTTTCGAGGCACATTTTTGGGCACTTTTTTTGGGGTCATTACACCATTGTCAATCATTTCAGAATGTGGTGCTCAATTTATCCTTCACGTGCTCAATTTACCTCTCACTTTTGGAAATCTTTCCAAAGAGGCTATGATACTAAATTGAAGCTTAGCACAACCTTTCACCCACAAAGGAATCCTTAAGCCGAAAGAACCATTCAAACTCTTCAGGACATGCTTAGGGCTTGTGTGTTAGATTAAAGGTAGTTGGGATGAGCATCTTTCACTCATTGAGTTTTCTTACAATTCACTCTAGCATCATTATGGAACTATTTTACGCTTTATAAAGGAGGCATTGTAGATCCTCGATTAGATCGTTCGAAGTAGCAAAAATGACTTTATCAGGTCCAAATTTAGTTATTGAATATTCGAAGAAGGCGAGGTTGATAAGTGAGAGATTAAAGACAACTCAAAGTAGACAAAAGTCCTATTCCGATATTAGGAGGAGAGATGAGTTTAAGGTGGATGATTAGTGATATTCAAGGTCTCACCCATGAAGAGTGTAGTTTAGTTTGGCAAGAAGGGGAAGTTACGCCCTAGGTATGTAGGGCCTTATAGAATCTTGAGGCGAATTGGTAAGGTTGCTTATGAGTTGGAGTTGCCTAAGGAGATGAGTATAGTTCATCTACTTTTTCATGTATTTATGTTGAGGAAGTATGTAGGTGACCCAAACTTTATTGTGTCTTTGGAGGTTGTAGGTGTAGAGGAAAATTTGGCATATGAAGAAGTTCCAGTTGAGATATTGGATACGCAATTGAAGAGATTAACGAACAAAGATGTAGTACCCGTCAAAGTCCTTTGGAGGGATCAAGAAGTTGAAAGTGCTACTTGGAAAGCGGAAGCGGACATGAGAAAGTGATATCCTTATCTTTTCCACTCTATTCAAACCTAAGGTAATAAGTAAATCCTATCTATGGTGTTAAGTCTTGTAATTCAGACCTTCTATGTCATGTTTCATATGCACATACTCATAGTCACATGTTTTGATGGCTCTTCATGCATAAGTTTGAAATTTCATGAAAGTGGTGTTTAAATTGCATTGATGCATTCATGTTGAGCAGAAAATTTGTCTTATCACTCTTCCGAAGCATATTTTTCACACTCGATGATAAATGTTCTCAAGAGGGAGATATTGTAAAACCTCTCAAGTGTTTCGAAAAGTCCTTATGGTAGAATTCTAGAATATGATTTTTGTATGTTTTTGGAAAATCTGAGTTCGTATTCATTTTTAGGAGACATAATTGTGTAGGGAAAGGGTCTCCTTCAATTTTTAACTCAACCGTATCGAAAAATAATTTTTCACATGATTTTGTACTAATCAGCAAGTATGCAACCGCTCCGCGTCGCAAAGAGGGCTCAAGATAGTAAAAACATGACCTAGACTCATTCCTAGGAAAAAATATAGGGAAATTGAACTTCGTGAAAAAATGAACAACTGCAGAACAAGTCCGTATCATGGGGTCATTTCACCCATGAACAATGTTTTTCACAAAATTTTAGATTTTAGTAAGGATAATTGAGTCATATCCCTAAAACTATATATGTGTGAATATTAAAAAATTTCTCCATTTTTAGGCCTAAAATCACTCTCTAAACCCCTAAAATCCTCTCCAAACTCACCTAAATTCCTCTACAAATTTTCTCAAGTTTCTAGGGTTCAAGCTTCTTCCATTGAAGGTTAAGCACCAAGGTGATTCCCCAAGTTCCTTCAATTCAACTTCACCAAATTAAATACCTTAAGGTATGTTGGGTCTTCATCCATGGGTTCTTTCACCTGTAAAGCCAAAAACTCCCTTTCAATGAAATTTCTTGATTTAAAGGCTTATTTCTTCATCAGTATATTTTATTATTTATTATAAGCATGATTTATGTTGGAATCTTTCAAGTATTGGTTTGATTTTTCATTAAACCGTATCGAGGGTTTACCCTGTGACTCGATTATGATTTTAAAGCTATTCATAATATGATGCTATGAAAATGATGAATTTTAAGATGAATTTCATGATACCTAACTCAGGGGTTTTACTATGATGATGGTCGATTGTTTTTAATAGTTTCTAAATGATTTTTTTTACTTCCTTCATGTCCTATACTATTGAATTTCATTATTTTAAGCTGATATGCATATACCCATCTTGTTTGACTAAAGCAATATGACAAGATCCTTAGGTTGATGAAGGGTTTATTGCAAGATTTGCAAACCATAAATGTTGTAAATGTATAAGGGCTAATAAGAATGTTATGGATTCATGAGAATGTTGTGAAAGTTTTGAAAGATATGGAGCCCTTCTATGATGCTATGATTTTATGATTTTGCGGAGCTACTCTTATGATAATTCTATGAATTATTAAGTTATATATGATATGACTATGTATATGAGTTAAATATTCCGTGGGATGTAGGCTAAGCACCGAGAGGACCTTGGTAGATTGCCATTGTCCCTTAACTACGTTGCCACTATAGGTTTGTGAATTGTGTATTGCATGATAAACCAAAAAGGGTGGATTTCCCATATGGCACATACATAAATAATGACCGAAAAAGTGGTGCTACCGTACGGCATCTTAGTACATATATTAATTGAAATGGATAAAGTCCCCATAAGGTATTTGTAAAACTCTCTCTCTCAAATGGGTGATGTTCCCTTAAGGTGAGGATGGTTTACCCCGGTAAATGTACCACTCTTCGTCTAGTATGAAGGAAACATCAAGATTTCACGTTAATGTGCTGCCAAAATACAGCACATTTGACACTTAAAACTTGAAATTTTGTGTGTTCTCAATGCAATGTTAGTTGGTTTTATGTGTTTTTGTGTTTATATTTGTAGGATTATCGGTTGGCCTTGATTTTGGGTAAAATTGTAGAATTTGTTGATTTTTTTTGTTATACGAGACCCTTTACGGGTCGTAGGATGGTTTCGTGAACAATCACAGAGAGGGGCCATTTTGTGAAGTTTATTCTACGAACATGCAGACGAGCCATAGAAGGTTTTTCGAGTCGTAGAAGATGGTTAGTGGCCTAAGAATGAGAGACTTGGACTATGAGGAGTTTCATCAGAAGAAACCCCCTTTACGGGTCGTGAATCACTTTATGAACCATAATGTGGTATCATAGAGTTGAAGTCCAAAATTTTCCGCAGCTGAGTAATAACCACGATTATGGGTTGTGGAATGTAATACAACCGGTAAATACCATACATATGGCGTGCCGACCAGTTCTCCTATTTTGTTTAGGAATTGAATTTTAATTATTATAAATAGGTTTTTTAGGTTATTTTTCAGAAGTTTCCGCATAGTACTCAGAGAACTCAGTATTTAGAGAGAGAAAATTGTAAGATCATATTTGTCACGTCCCAAGCCTAGGGCCTAGATGTGACATGGAGAATAGGGAGCCTTAAGGAACCCCAAACAAGTCTCTTAACTTGTCATTACACATCCTTGGTCATGGAAGCATATAAAAGACATGTGGAATAAAATGGGGCATTGGGGCTAAGGGAAAGCTTTGCAACACATCAAGATCAAAAGACAAGGAATCATAGCTCATATCATAATTTCATAACTTGTCTAACAAACACATCTACATACATAGATAGAGCGGGGGCCAAGACAAGGTAACTGGGCTCACCCTTATAAACAAGTAGAACATAAGATAGTGTCTCAATACATAGATTAGAGGTAAACATAAACCAAAGTCCTCGAAATGGAGGACTCACCAACAAGCTTAGAATAGCACCATCTAGCCACGTGGAGGAGGAGGATGATCAACTTGGGCACCGGTTCCTACATGGTGATATCATATAGGCAAGAGTATGTGTTAGTACGTTAGAATGTACTAAGTATGTGGAATGAAATGCAACAAGAGATAAGCTTTATAGTCAACATGCATAATGATAGGCAATAGGCATAATATAGCAATATGACATGTATGATCAATGCATAAGTAAAACATGCTTAAGTAATCCATAATCATATAGAATATCATATATGTAGAAGAGAACAAACTAGCTATTCAAGGTATAAACCCCTTGGTGGTTGTGTGGTATCAACCCCTCACATGGTTGATAGTAATAACACCTTACCAACACGGTGACAAAGTATAAATCCCTCGTATGGTTAATGAGTATAAACCCCCAACATGGTTACCTGGGCTCTTGTCCCCCTAGATCAGGCATGGTCTAATGCAAGACTTTATAGGATTTATCATAGGCTCTAGTGCAACATTTCATATACGAATAATCATACACATAAGCTCATTTCATCATCATAACATCATTCATATCATATCTCATGCTTTAGACCTTCATTTCCTCATGAAACCATGCCTGGACATTTTATTAAACATCTTAGGGTGTGTAATGGGGGTACAAGACAATGCAATTTAGAGATGAAATCATGCAAGAAAATCTGTTTTAAAACCATCAATCAACACCTTGCAACACCCCTAAGACATTCAAATCAAAACCTCTTATAAAATCCAACATTAGATCCAAGATTTAGAGCTCAAAACATGTTATAACAGTCATACTTTCATGAACTAAAACCACTGTGCAGTAAATTTCTCAATATACAAGACCCACATGTAAAATCAACTTTAAATCATGTAATATAGTAAAATGGAGGCTTAGGCACCATGGGTGGAAGGACCCAATAGTTCAACACCACACATACCTTAGTTTTGGAGATGTTCTTAGTGAAGGTTGGCAATGGAGACTTGAAGCTTGAAGAAAATCCTTAAATCCGGATGAGGGTTTTGAGTCTTGAATTTTAGAGAGAAAATATGGCTAAGTGTTTTGGGGAGTATTGGGAAATGTTTAGGATGATATAAGGGTGAAATTTGACTAAGTATAGATAGAAACACATTTGGGAAACTTGGGCCTAACACTTAGAATATTTTGGGCCCACACAAGAAAACTGCCAAGTGAAAACACATCTTCGTTTTGTGAAGAGGACGAGGAGAGGGATTTGTAATAAAGCATGCCCAAGGCGCGTCGCGGAAGCATCGCGAACAGCTCACCGGAAATCGTCTCTTAAAATTTAAAATTGCTCTTCTTTCTCTCTTAAATCGAGGTTAGACCCTTATTCACCTAATTTTGACCCCCTGATCACAAATATGAAGTCAAATCTTCGAAATAACGAATAGATTTTTAGATATATGGAAATTGAAATTTTGGGCATTCTGAGGCACATTTTTAGCACTTTTTGGGGTCGTTTCAATATCTCCCCCATGGAAGCATTCGTCCCTGAATGTAAAAGAGACGTACATGACAAGAACGATCATGAAAAACCAGCCCAACGAGAATGCAATATAACATGTAAAACACCATTATCAAATCCTCAACATAAGTGTAAAATCATAATAAGTTGACCAACTTAAACATAAATACATGTGAATGACATAGGGGCTGAAATTTAGAACTTGAAATCACATAAGAGACTTAGTATTAGTACCTTAGGCTTGAGTGGAGTGGAAAAGATAAGGATACTGCTTTTTCATGTCCACTTCGGCCTCCCAAGTAGCACTTTCAACTTGTTGGTTCCTCCAAAGGACCTTAACGGATGCCACTTCTTTGTTCCTCAATCTCTTTATTTGCCTATCCAAGATCTGAACTGGGATCTCCTCATAAGTTAATTTATCCTCCATATCACCCACAACATTAAGAGGTAAAATAGCATTAGGATCACCAAGGCATTTTCTCAACCTAGAGACATGGAAGACCGGATGGACCAAATTCATTTCACTAGGCAACTTCAACTCATAAGCTACCTTGCCAACCCTCTTAATCACCTCAAAAGGACCAACATACCGTGGACTCAACTTCCCCTTTTTGCCAAAATGGACTACACCTTTCATTGGAGAAACCTTCAAATAAACCCAATTACCCACTTGAAATTCTAGGTCTCTTTTTCTCACATCGGCATAGGATTTTTTTGACGATTTTGGGATGTCCATAACCTTTCCCTTATCATCTTAACCTTGTCAAGAGCTTCCATAACCAAATTCGTCCCTAATAAAGCCACCTCTCCGACCTCAAACCAACCCACCAGTGATCTATAATATCTTCCATAAAGAGCCTTAAATGGAGTCATAGCGATGCTAGAGTGATAGCTATTGTTCTAGGCAAACTCAACCAATGGAAGATGGTCATCCCAACTTCGTTTAAGCTCCCCGACACAAGCCCTAAGCATATCCTCAAGTGTTTGAATCGTCCTTTCTGCTTGGCCATCTGTTTGAGATAGAAAGGTCGTACTAAGGTGAACATTTGTAGCGAGACCCCTTTGAAAAGATCTCCATAAGTGTGAAGCAAAATTTTGCAACTGATCCGATATGATAGATAAAGGAACCTCATGTAACCTCACCAACTTATGGATGTACAACCTTGCATACTCTTCAAGCACATATATAGTTTTGACCAGTAGGAAGTGAGTCGATTTCGTCATCCTATCAACCACCACCCATATGGAATCAAAACCTTTTCTAGTCTTGGGCAACCCAACCACAAAATCCATGTTAATCATCTCTCACTTCCAAGTGGGAATCTCTATTTCTTGGGTTAGGCCACCCGGTTTTGGTGTTCAACCTTGACTTGTTGGCAATTATGGCAACCGAAAACAAATTTAGCAATGTTCCTCTTCATCCCTCCCAACCATTACACATCCCTCAAATGTCTATACATTTTGGTGGAGCCTGAGTGGATAGAATAACAGGAATTATGGGCTTCATCAAGAATTTTCTCCCTCAAACCATCAACACAAGGCACACACAACCTACCTTGGTATCTAAGGGTCCCATCTCCCCCTTGGTAGAAAACCTCTATTTTTTCCCTCTTTCATAGAGGCCTTCAGTTCTAGCAAAGAGGAGTCCAGGTATTGTTTTTCTATCACCTCATTAAACAAAGAAGATTTGGAACCATCAATAACAACCACCCCATTACCCATATCTTCTAACCTCACCCCTAATCTAGCCAATCCATTTCCCTATCACCAACATCTATATGAACTAGGCTACCCATAGACACCTGACTCAAAGCATCAACCACAATATTTGCCTTACCCGGATGGTAATGCACATGCATGTCATAGTCCTTAAGGAGTTATAGCCACTTTTTTTGTCTCAAGTTAAGATCTTTTTGAGTGAAGACATATTGAAGGCTCTTATGATCGGTGAAGACATCAACATGCACCCCATACAAATAATGACACCAAATCTTTAATGCAAACACCACGGCGGCCAATTCAAGATCATGGTTATGGTAGTTCTTTTCATGCACCTTGAGTTGTCTAGAAGCATATGCTATGACCTTACCATTTTTCAATAGTACATAACCCAAACGAACTCTAGATGCATCACAATACACCACAAAACCCTCAAGCCCATCCGGTAGTGACAATATAAGAGCGGATACAAGTCTATCTTTTAATGTTTGGAAACTTTTCTCACATTCATCGGTCCACACAAACCTCACCTTCTTTTGAGTCAATTTTGTCATAGGAGAAGCAATGGAGGAGAACCCATTCACAAACTTTCTATAGTAACCCGCAAGGCCTAATGTCTGATGGGGTAAATGGTCTAGGCCAGTTCCTAATCACATCGGTTTTCTTAGGATCCACTTTTATACCATCCCCGGACACCACATGACCCAAGAATACAAGCTCGGCAAACAAAAATTCACACTTCTCATATTTAGCATACAATCTCTCCCCCCTCAATCTTTGCAACACGACCGTCAAGTGGCCCATATGATCTTCCCTACTAGGGGAATAGATCAACATATCATCAATGAAGACCATGACAAAGGAATCAAGGTAGGGTTTGAAGACGCTATTCATTAAGTCCATGAAGATAGCCAGTGCATTAGATAATCTAAAGGACATCGCCACAAATTCATAATGCCCATGTCTAGTACAGCAGGGCCATTTTGGGTATATTACACTCCCTCACCCTCACTTGATGGTACCCGGAGCGAAGAGCAATCTTAGAGAAAAAGCTAGCCCCTTGCAATTGGTCAAAGAAGTCATCAATCCTTGGAAGAGGATATCTATTCTTTATAGTGACCCTATTGAGTTGCTGATAGTCAATGCACAATCTAAGTGACCCATCTTTCTTCTTCACAAATAACACTGGTGCACTCCAAGATGATTAGGTAGGTCTAATAAATCTCTTTTTCAACAAATCTTTCAATTGCTCTTTTAACTCCTTCAACTCTACTGGGGCCATACCTAAGGGGAATGGAGATAGGTTGAGTGTCGGGAAGGAGATCTATGCCAAAATCTATCTCCCTTTCAGGTGGGACACCGGGAAGGTCATTCAGGAAAACATCAAGAAACTAATTTACAATTGGGACTGACTCAACATGGAACTTTATAGCAACAAAGGGGGTAAAAAAGGAAAGGGTGGCACCCGGATCAATCAAAGCATATACATCAAGATCAAAGATTATCAACATACCGTAACAACATCGAGGACTTCACCAACCCGTTGCATCCCATGTAGACCATAGAATCGATTGTACCTTGGGGAAACTTTGAGGACAACCTCTGCCAATGGGACAGTATTAGCACCCCGGACCTCGCAACGGTTTCTTGGACAATCTACTTTCTTGTGACCAAGCTCCCCGCATTCATAGCATGCATTAGAATCCCTCAAACATAGACCTCCATGGCTTCTCCCACATTTAGGGCACACATCGTTAGGAACCATCCCACCAACACCTTGTGGCCTAGGGATATCATTGGAAATCCCCTACTAGTAGCATGAGGAAGCCCTTGGCCTTGACGAAATCTAGTACCCTTGTGGAACTTGCCCTCAAATCGGGCTCTCTTGGCCTCATGGCCCCTCCTCTTTCTCAATTTCTCCTCTTCCATTTGTTTGGTATTAGTCATCAACCGAGACAAATCTATACCACTAATAAGCAAAGAGGATCGGCATTCTTCACTTACCAAGTCGGAAACCCCTATAACAAACTTATTCATCCTTGACCCGGATTGGCCACCAAGTTAGGAGCATACTTTGAAAGTTGATTAAATTTGAGGGCATACTCCCTCGCACTCATAGCATCTTGTTTCAAGTTCATAAACTCAACCAACTTTGCTTCCCTAAGCTCAAGAGGGAAGAATTGATTAAGGAACACCAATTTGAATATCTCCCAAAGCACCACATAGCCATTACCCTTCTGACCCTTCCATTGATCAACCAAATTTGGGCCACCCCTTTGAGTTGGTACGCCGCCAACGCCGCCATCACATTTGGCCCAGCACCCATGATAGACAAGATTTTGTAGAGCTCTATAAACTCTTATGGATCTTCATCCACCTTTGACCCATGAAAAATCAAAGGATTCATCCTCCTAAAGTCTCTTAACCTAGCTCTCGAGGTATTAGCATGACGGGCTTGGGCCCCTTCTTGGCCACTACTTGGCAAGCATAGTAAGAGCATCCCAGAGCTCACCATTGGTGGGTTGCTACTCAGGAGTTTGGGCCCATCTTCCTCCAGTATTCGGCATGATCTAGCATATCAAAGAATAAACATTGGGGGGAAGAGGAACTTATCATAACTCTATATCATGACATAGAACATGAAGAAGGCAACACTTCCTAAAATGTCTCATAGCCTCCTATTCAGTCATGGTGCTCTCACAACCATGAATAGGACTCTAATCGATGCGGTCTGTTGGACTCAGAGGATCTATCAACCTAATGCTTTGATACAAAGTTTTTCATAATCTAAGCCTAGGGCCTAGATGTAACACGGCGAGTGGGGAGCTCGAAGGAACCACAAACAGGCCTCTTAACTTGTTATTACACATCCTTTGTCGCAGAAGCATATAAAAGACATATAGAATAAAATGGGGCATCGGAGATAAGGGAAAGCTTTATAACACGTCAAGATAAAGAGACAAGGAACCATAGCTCATATCATAATTACATAACTTGTCCAACAAACACCTCCACATACAATGATAGAGTGGGGGCCAAGACAAGGTAACCGAGCTCATGCTCATAAATAAATAGAACATAAGATAGTGTCTCAATTCATAGATAAGAGGTAAACATAAACCAAAGTCCTCAAAATGGAGGACTCACCAATTAGATTGGAATAGCACCGTCTAGCCACGTGGAGGAGGAGGATGATCAACTTAGGAACCAGTTCCTACATAGTGATATCATTTAGGCAAGAGTATGCGTTTGCACCCTCGAGCCTCGTATGGACTCTAGCCTCAAACGCATCGACCCATGCATCAACTGCTCTGACTCTATAATCAACTAACTCTTGGGAAAATGCCCTCATCCTCTCCTAGGTGTCTTGAACAGTCTGATCAATCAACGGTCGGACCCGTGCTGATAACTCTCACAGCCTGCCCTCTGCTACAGCCACTCTGCGTAATAAAACCTGAAAAGCAACAGTAGAGAAAAGAGAGGTCAACCTGAAATGTAGTTACTACTAGTGTTGGGATGTTGGTGGATGGTTAGACTCGATCTCGGCTACCGGTGTGGGCTCTGTAGTAGCCGGAGTAGTACCCGTAGGAGCTGAAGGTAAACTTGGAACCTGTGGCTCGACTAGAAATGCCTCTAGGATAGGAGGTGAGATAGCTCTCTATAAGGCTATTGGGTTTTTGCCGTCCTTGATTAGGCTGGGACCCATCGTATGCAAAGCCTCTACATAAGGGTCTAAGTGAAGAGACACCATCACACCTGCCTTCTTGCATAGTCTATGAATCAAAATGGGGAATGGCAATGCCTGATGAGTGTGGACTACTGACTCGTGAATCTGTTCTGCCAAAACTCTAGCCCAATCAATTTCATACCCTACCAAGATGCTCGCCAACAACACGGCCCTCTTTAATGTGATCACATTATCCGTGAATGTGGGCCTGGTGCTTATCCGGATAATAGTCCACCAGAACTTTGCCCAAATAAGAGATAGGCCTTTAGAATATGCTTGGCATGTTCTGTAACCCATATGGGCTCAACACCTTCCTTGAAAACTTGGCTTACTATCCACCTTAATAAAAAAAATTTCAGCCCAACATCATTCTAATTAATTGCTTCCCTTATGTCTACCATCCAATGGTCATATTCTGCTATGGAGTATGGGGTTTTGTAATTTGGCCTAAATAGCACCCTTCAAATAGTCTCTACTGAGATGTTGATTATCTCGCCCCTGACAATGGCTTCACCCAACCGTGGTGCATCAATGGGCTTCATGAGTCTCGGAAGGTTGCTACATATAAAAGCATAATATAAAGCATAGAATTCCCGAACCAAGTAAGGAGCATACTTCCCCAGCATTTGTGATGACCATCCTAATCCATGCGGTCAATGTCAGCTTCTAAACCTAGCGTGCCTTTCAACCTTGAGTCGTTCAACCTTTCCACCTCGTGAAATCTTAATACTGGCCTCCGTTGACCCTTAAGTTCCAGTCCCTTATCATAGATTTCTTTTAACTCACCACCTTATGTTTTGAGGGTCAGTGGAGGTGACGGTGTACGCTGAATCATCAGTTTGTGGAGGAACAGTCTTTTCTAAATGAGCTTGAGACACCTCAAAAGAATTTGTATTAGAGGTGGAGTTATCATCATCTGACTCAGTTTCTTCGCCCTCCTCGTCAAACTAGGAGAAGATGTCCACTTCTGTCGCTACTCTGGTTGATTGTTCTCATGCCAAGGGAACGTTTGCCCCTGGATCAGGGTGCACATGCATCTCCTTAGTTGATTGCTCCTCCTCGTAGGACTCATCTCATAGGTGATGACCTAAAACAAAAGCAACACTTCATCGTCCTTTTGAAGATATTTTCTTTGCAAACATGTTAAAGCATGAACGCCAAGATTTCGTATTACAACTAACAAGTATCAAATGAAACAACTATACAAAAACATTACAATTACTAAAGTAAAAACAACCTGAACCAAGGGCAATGCTACAAATAGGAGGTACAGATACCTCTGATAGGGTAACCTACGATTCATACTTTAGCATCATAGAAATAACCCATAAATAAAAAAAATTTGGAATAAGCTACGAGGCATAGATACAACTCATATGGGGGGCCTGCGAGTCATAGCCTTTGCTCGTAGCTCATTTTAGAGTCAGGTAGAGAATTCAAATCAAGGTCACCATTATGAATCGTAACAGGTACTACGAGCCATAGGTGTTTCTTGTATGGAAAATGATAACGCACCCTAAATAATTGTTGTCTTCTAAGAGGGGTCACTATGACTCGTAGTGCGAACTACGACTCATAATGAGTCATCGTAGCAGAAAATAAAAAGCATCTCAGATGTCTACAACTTTTCCATTAAGACTAATAACAACTCAAGCAAGTACAGAAGTTTACAATACAAAGGCATGGATGACATTTCGACAAATCTAAACATCCTCCATCACCAGTCATAACAAAATAAAGTAGTAATCAACCCTTAATAGTTCTAAATTCTTTTAGAGGTATCAGCATCATCACATATTTGAAAGTAAAATGGTAACACCACTTAATCCACCATTTCAGTCCCACATGATCTTCATACGATAACGAATAATAAAGTACACAACCAAACATAAGATCATTCACTAAGCAAGGACAGACCCCAAGACTCCGTTACAAGGAAGCAAACACTTTCATATCACATTTTTCTTACTATCACAATTATTTTCACATGACTATGCTCCTAAGACATTCATCCATGCATCCATATGGCAAGAGCTTATTCCAAGATAAACCAATTTTAATCATGAAAACTTACCAGATGAATAATCAATGACTGATAAGAAGAAAAAGCAGCAGAGTTCTTGGTGCACACTTAAATTTCTGAGGAATTTTAGTGGGTGAAAATGTAAAGGTGGGTGAAATAATGATAGGGAATGATGGGGAAGTTAAAAACAAAAAGGGGTAAGTTCAAGAAAGGGCATGAAGAGCCAAGAGACGCAAATATCTTAAAATTCAAGACGGTTCATCCTTTAAAATTCTGCAGATTGGTCTTATGAGACCCCGACTCTGAGTCATATGATGACTTATCACTCGTGGGTCCTGGTCTCATAGTATACTCTACACTTAGAAAATTTTGATTTCACACATGAGCACTACGAACTCCACTTACGACTCGTAGGAGATCCTATGAATCGTAAGGTTGGTTCGTAGTGTGGGTTCCACCTTCTGATAGTCATTGTTCTCTCTATGAGGCATGACTACAAGTCGTAACCTTCACTATGACTCATAGGCCCGCTCATAGAAGCCGCCTCAAAGCATGATTTATCAATTCTTCAGCTTTTGGTTTGTTCTTGCAACCAATCACTTAAACTATAGCAAAATACAGGTTGATGCAACTGGTTCAAAGTCTCAACAATTTCAATACACTATTAACTTACTAATCAATAATTAAAAAAATGATAAAATATCTTAAAATAAAACAACGCACCAAAGATGCTTGGGTTGCCTCCCAAGAAGCGCCTTGTTTAATATTGTGGCTCGACTCAGTCATTCATGAGTACTCAGACTTCCTCATGGGCTCTATCACTACTTCTTCTACTTTTCCTTTGTTCATTTTGCATTGCATCTAGTTGCTCAGCGAGCTGCTCAATCCTATCACCCAGACTTTGCATCGATATAGTCTGTTATTCCACTTTGTAATTACATTTGAGGAAGTCAAACTTTATCTCCCTGACGATATCATCTTGCTCATTTACCTTGGTCAAAACTTGTTCAAACGTATGCTCAATCCAAGTCAGTTTATCAGCGATATAATGTTGATGAGGTAGCCTTGTTCAATGTGCCGCATTTTCACTTTTTGAGTTACTAGAGCTCTTGTAGGTGCACTAGTAGTTGGTTCGGCTTGACTTTGAAGGTTGGTAGACTTGGCCAACTGCGGATAGCTTGTCTATAATCTCAATTATCTCATTAAACAGTCACCCTATGAACTCCCAACAATCTCTTCTGATTAATGTGTCAGCCTATGCTTGTAGTTCCAAAGTTATTGCTTGATAGAAGCTAGCCAACAATTCATCATCAGTTAGACCATGGATCTGGCTTGTTGCCAAACACTGTTTGTACTCTCCCAAGCCACTACCAAAGGTTCTCTTGGCACTCGTTTGAAATTACAGATGTTGTTCTATAGCTTTTGCTAGTCAGACTCCTTATAGAAGTTTCTGAGGAAGGCAAATTTAAGAACTTTCTCTCCATGTTGAAACAACTCTCCATCAACATCCCTCTCATTGAGGCATTGGGAGAAGATGTCGGGGTATGTTATGTACATGAAGGACTTGGTCACGAAAAAGTGCATTGTGCATCAAGAGCTCTCCCTAGAGCTTCAACATTGCAGAGTTATTGCTACGAGGTCTTTGGTTTAGAAGTGAGAAGTCCAGGTGCTTTCACCATATCCTGCACCATTGGAAATGTGGAGTTCGCAATGGAACTATGTGATTTAGGTGGCACCATTAACCTGATGCCCCTTGCAGTCTACAAGAAGCATGCATTGGAAGCTCGTACCCCAATGAGCATATAGTTGTTGATGACTGATTGCACAGTGAAGAAGTCTGTGGGGATACTGTATGATGTGCTAGTCAAAGTTGAAAAGTTCATATTCCCAATAGACTTTGTGATGCTAGATTGCAAAGTTGACTTTGATGAACCAATCATCTTAATAAGACCGTTCCTAGCCACTGAGCGAGCACTAGTGGATATGGAAGCCGGTCAACTCAAGTTTAGATTGAATGACGAAGAAGTCATCTTCAATATCTATCAGTCTATGAAGCGTCTTAATGATTTGAAGAGTGAAGTCTAGGTGATTGGTAAAGTCTGAGTAACCAATTTCTTCAAGTTGTATCGCGACAATAAATCAGGCGCTACTTGGGAGGCAACCCAAGGTTTTTGCTGTAATAGTGTAGTTATAGGGTTATTTTCAGTTTTGGATTCACAAGTAGTTTTTTTCCTTGTATTTTAATTGTAATTTTGGACATTTGGCTAGTTGCATATAGGCTAATAGTGTGCTCTATGAAGAGTATGCAAGTACAGGACTAAATCAGCCATTTTGGCTGAACATAGCATCAAGAAGTGTCTCTATTACTGGGTCTACAGGCTGTAATACATTTTACAACCCATACCCCATTCGTAGAGATTTCCAGTGAGCAGAAAAATTACGCACTCCACTCTACGAGCCAACTTTATAACCCGTAGATCAAACTATAAGTCGTGAATGGGGTTTGTGGACCCCAGGTAAGTTTCTAGAATATTTTGCTAAGTGTTGAAGTCTCTACGACCAACTCTATGAGCAGTAAATCACCTTACGACAAATAAATTGTTCCGTGAAACTAAGTCCCAAATTCTAGGGTTTGGATGTTCTACGAAACCATGATTTACAAGATGTAAAACACTCTACAATCCGTAGTAGGGGTCCATGACCATTAACATTTCAATTGACCCAGTCAAGGTATAAATAATGTGGTCAAATTATTTTAACCCCATTCTTCACCTAAATTACAAAATTAACCCTACCAATCCCTCCCCCTTGTGAATGCGACCACCATCGACCACCGTACACCTATTTTTTGGCAAGTTTTCGGCAACCTATGGTTTCGCGCCTTGTCACCTCTTTCATCTTCTTCAACTTAATCACAAACCTTGGTAAGTTTTCAATTAAATTAAAACCTTTAATTTCCCTTGTTTTGGATGATTGATTTGGAAATTGTGTTGGGAATGGTGGTTGGAAATAAAACCCATTTTGAATTTATTTGTGTTAGTTGAAATTAGGTTGTCTATGTTTGTATTATTGTCTAACTCCGGAATTGGGCACTTTGGCCTTGTGTGAATATTTTGGATAGTTGTTTGTGCCTATTGAGTCAATCACCATGTGTGATTAAATGGTTGTGTTTGTGAATTGATAGGTGATGATATAGGTGCATGATCTTATTGAAATCAATCATAGGGAGTCAAAATTGTAGGATAAATCATGCTTAATCACTTTCAATGAGGGTTGTGTCTGTAGAACATGTTTGGGGTAATGGTTGTGGTATGGATGTGTGTGCGTGTGTTTTTTCTTCGATGCTTAATATATTTGTTGAAAAGTCATTTGGTGTCCCTGTGATGGGGTTAAAAACTTAGATGACTGAATTTTTTGGTCTATGAGTAGCCTTTACGGCCCGTGGATTATCTACAAGTCATAATTGCCCCTCATGCAAGATTCCAGAAACTTGATATTTCTGAATATCCATTAGACGAGACCCTCTATGAGTCGTAAATTACCTTACAACTCGTAGACAGGTCTCATAGATCCTTTCCTGGAATTAATTACTCACTAAAAATCTCTATGATCCAGTCTACGACTTGTAAACCACTTTACAAGTCGTAAATGGTCTCGTAGACTTTTCGAATAACAAAAATTGTTTGAACCACTATTTTACAAAAGATTTTTACGACCTGTAATATCCACTACGGCCCATAAAGGTGCTTTCATTGAATCCTTCTACAACTTAATTCAAATGACTTTTGAATCCCAATCATTGATTTGTGGGGCTAACCATGGTGTGTTTGTGTTTATGTTTCAGGTACTATGGCCCCAAAACCCAAACGTGATGAGATCAGGGCCGCGCAGAGGAGGCTCAGACATGAGCCTTCGGATGATGAGTAGGCCACTACCTAAGTGGCTCACTAGAGGTGCTGGATATCAGCTCGGACCCAAATGCGGCTCGACCATAGGCCAGAGTCGCTGCTAGAGCTGGGCATACTCAGGCTCTTGTTGCTCGCACTCCCCAGTCTAAGGAGGGAGGCAGTGACAAGAGTGATTTACCATAGATAACTCCATCTAGAGAGGAGTCCAATACTGAGGAAGGCTCTGAGGATGGATCAGAGATAAGAGTCTTCCGTCGCACCCTGATCATCACCATCTACACCAGATGCCCTTAATAGCCGGTGGTGTGTCAAGGGCATGCAGGAGATATATGTGGAGGGCATGTATCTAAGAGAGGGGGGAAATCTAGCCCGCTATATCTTTGAGGAGCACCAAGTCATATCAGATAGACTAGTTAGTATCCTCGACCTCCAGGACATGATGATTCAGTATGGGCTTCAGTGGCTTACACATGCACTTGGACTATACTCCCCGACCATGGTGAGGGAGTTTTATGCATCATATGCAGCCATTATCAAGATCACTCTTCCAAGGGGAAGAAGCCCCTCGCTCAGCCCAGACTGACCAAGACAAGAGTGAGGGGATGACAGGTGGATATATCAGAGGCCACCATCCGTCGAATTTTATTTTGACTAGAGTTCCCTGCCCCTAGATCCACCGTAGAGTTTGACTACAGGGCGGGTCAGACTAGGGACCCAAATTATGATGAAAGACCCAGAACGACGAGCCACTTTGATAAGATGGATGGCTAGGTATATTGTTGAGCAGGGTCCAATACTTGCATGGGTCGACACTCGCTCGGAGCTTATCATCAAGGCTTCTCTCAGTTTCCCTACCAAGTCTTGGTAGGTGGTTATTCGTTCATGCATCCGATAGACACTTGTTGGTAATACTCTGACAATGAAGCAAGCAATTTTGGTTGCCAGCATCTTAGCAGACTATGACATTGATTGGGAATGTCTCATTGCCAAGCATATTCATGAGGATGCACTGAAGAGGTCCACCTCTATCCTATTCCCTTGCTTGATATACAGGCGCTGTTTAGAGCCAAGGGTAGAGATTTTGCACCAGCTGGACCAGTTGATTGAGGCCCAGCGTATATTGGATCCCAGCCTGATCGAGGCTGAAGAGAACCCCAATGGCACTCCAGCGAGTACAACCTCCACCTATGCGTGAGATGTTCACCCTAGATCCACCGCCTGAGGGTTCACAGACTACTACTACCACTGCTGCTACTAATGAGGAGAGGCCCCCGCAGCCCGAGGTAGATGAGGAGAGGGGGGCCTCTACTTCTATTCCTGCTCTACAAGCCACGACTTCATAGGTTACTACCACGGGTATGGTCTACGTGTCAGCCGCATCTATATAGGCCTTGGTGCAGAGGTTATCACATGCTGAGTCATAGTTGATTCAGCTTGTTCATCAAATTAGGCCATGGGTCCGCCAGGCCATGTCAGACTCAGAGGGTCGGATGCAGGCATTTATAGTCACTTCTATTCAGGACCATATCCCTATCGTGGTTGCCTGTATTGATGCCTTTGAGGAGAGAGTACAACAGAAATTGAGTGAGGACTAGCCTTTAGATTTGTTGACTATGTAGATGGAGATTCAGCAGCTCTGAGCTGACATGACAGCAGCACTCGGGCCACCGGTTACACTACCAGCAACTATACCTCCGGTGCCTGTGGTTGATTTATTTGCTCCTGCTAAGCCCATTTGGCCTTCCCACTAGAAGAGACCCCACCCAGACCATGATCTCGATGTTGTACGATTTTAGAAGGGGGTGACAAAGGAGGAGGAGCTCGAGCTTGTCTTGAGGAGATCGAGACAAGAGGAGGAGATACAATGAGCTCAAGAGTTAGAACAGGTGAGGGGTGTTGGCCTCTCCGAAAAGAGTACTACTTTTGAGCAGACCACCCCATAGGAGAAGGGTGGCCAGACTCAGCCACACACTAGCTTTTTGGCGCCCAGGTATGCTTTTTTACCCCTAATGTTTTATTTTGGGGGAAATGTATTGATGGGGTATGGGTAGTTATGGGCCTCAATGAAGTCTGAATAGCTTGGGTCCATAACTACCACAATTTTTGATCTTGAGGTTTTCTTGTCTGTGTTCTTTTTCCCCGTGGATATTTACTTTCTATTGAACTGGCATGTTTAGCATGTTTAGATAGTATTTGTAGCATATAGTACTAATACTCGTGGCATATAGCATGTTTTTGTGTTTTGTTTGAAAAATGATACCCACCAAAAAAAGTTTGATTGGTAGTTAGATAGCAACCATGCATGTTTAGGTGTGTGACAATGTTTGTTCTGATAAGTGAGGGTAAATTGAGATAAAGAGCATGATCAGAGAGTCTTTCATTGATAATATATGTAGTGCCTTGTGAATGTGAGCCTAAGTTGCTAAATTTCATGTGTTTTTCTCTAATTCAGAACTTTTCCTGTTACTCTAAGTTGGATTATAGATTAATTGGATTAGGAATGGATCTTAAGACATTGTTCTTATTAGTCTACTTAGCCTAAAATGACCAACCAAAACTATGATATATCCCTTGTTCCTAATGTTTGAGCGTAACATGTACCTATCCTTTGAAAACATCTGATTAACCTAGTCTTGTCAGTTGTAAAATCCTGAAATTAGCCTTGTTCCTTCCTTGAACATTGTGTAGCTTGACTGAGGCAAAAATCCTAAGTTGAGGGTGGCTACCAAAAGTGGCCCTAGCTCTGAGGACGGATATTGTGCACCTCAACATAGGCCAAAAGCCTAAGTTGAGGGTGGCTGGTGTAACGGTGAAACACAAAAATAAGGGGTGTGAGTCAGTGATGCAGAGAAAAAAGGAAAATCATGTACTGGGTGCAAGAAAAATAAGTGATGTCTTTGTGTAAACTAAAAAAGCAAAATAAAGTATAAAAACAAGGCAAAAAGTTTATAAATGAAAAAAAGTACCGACAAAAGCTTGAAATAAGAAAAAGGGAGAATAAGGTGAAAATAACAAAGTTGGTAGGGCAAAAGTGTAGAAAAATGCAATGTCAAGGAGGGTTTTTAGTCACTATTTTCCCATAATATCATACCAAAGCCCCTGAGCCTACGTCACAAGCCTAGAAAGTCCTAAACTGATCCTTGTCCAGTTAGTTGAAGGTCTTAATTATGAGTATAGGGACAAGTCTATGGTATTAGAAATTGTGCATGAATATCTTTTGTGAGAGTAAGTGATCTTGCATAGTCCCAAGGTTAAACATGAAAACATCATTTGAGTGTCAGATATGGGACTTTTTTCTATGAGGGCACTTGCATTGCATTGTTAGCAATAAACTTGTTCAGTGATTGTGGATTTTTTATAATACCTTGCTTGTCATAGTTGTGTTGTCACATGCGCTAGTTTGTATTGGTTTGCTAGATAGTTATCTGATCCTGTTTTGAAAAGTTGGTGTGGGTGTCTAAGTCTGAGCTTTATGTAATGTATGTCATTGGGTTTAGGTTTGTGTGTTATAATATTATCTATTTGGATTGAGTCTGTCGCTTGAGGACAAACAACAAGTTTAAGTTGAAGGTGTTGATGTGCTACAAAAATAAAGCACTTTTGATGCTTAAAACTTGGAATTTTATGTGTTCTCAATGTGATCTTAGTTGATTTTATGTGTTTTTGTGTTTATATTTTAAGGATTACAGATTGGCTTGATTTTAGGGAAAATTGCAGAAGTTGCTAATTTTTGTTGTTATACAAGAACTTTTATGGGTCGTAGATCATTCTACAGGCCGTAGGGTGATTTCATGAACAATTCTAGTGAGGCACTATTTCCGAAGTTTATTCTATGAACATGCGGGATGAGCCATAGAAGCTTTTACGAGTTGTAGAAGATGGTTCGTGCCCTGAGGATCAGAGACTTGGACTTTCAGGAGTTTCATCAGATGAAATCCCCTTTATGGGTCGTGAATCACTTTACGAGTCATAGAGGGGTTTCTAGAGTTGAAGTCCAAATTTTCCAGCAGCTGAGTACGAGCCCTGATTATGGGCCGTGGAATGTAATATGGCCCATAAATACCTTTCGTATAGCGTGCCCTATTTTGTTTAGCACTTGAATTTAATTATTATAAATGGGATTTTTAGGTTATTTTTCAGAATTTTTCGCCTAACACTCAAAGAACTCAGTAATTAGAGAGAGAAAATTATAAGATCATATTGGAGAGTCTTTGAGAACACTTGTGTTTGAATTTTACCTTGAAGCTTGTGATTCATATTGAATTGGGATTTCTTGTTCTTAATTTATTGTGTAAGTGTTCAATTATGTTTTCTCAATTCATAATTCTTGCATCTATACATAGAATGAGTAGCTAAATCCACAAGTAGGGTTGTGGGAACCATGAAGAACTAACAAAGTAAAACTGAATAGTTCATGATTCTTGGAAGGTGTATATGCATGGATTAATTAACTCTCTTCGTTTTGCATGTTTTCTAGTGGTGGCCAACATTCGAACTCGCCTAGTGTTACCGATTGGACCATAGTACTAATGAATAGGAAAAGAGATTTATTAACAGGATTTGATTGATGTGTTCTCGTCTAATCAACCGAACTGGGCCAAGGGGAGGTTGTACTGGGACTAATAGGTAAGGATTAGTAATGCATACTATAGAGATGGGCCAAGTCACGTAGTGAAATTTACCTCTCACCTTTGACCAAAGGGCTTGGTGAACATAACTTACCATCCTGCATGTTGTACACTAGAAAAGAATTAGGTTATCCGGTAATACTGAGTTGGGGAATCATGGGGAACACAATACCCTAGTTTCTCTCCATATTGACTTCTCTCTTGTGATAGTTTAGTTATAATTCTCATTGATTATTGCAACCCCCCCCCCCCTTTTGGGGAAATAAGTTGGTTAACCATTCAAATTGTAATCAGTGAGTTCTATTGAGTCTATATATTCCCTGTGGGTTCGACCCTAACCTTTGTTAGGTTCTATTTCTTGATAGAGACCGATTTAACATCTAAAAATGAGGTGTAACTTGGGCGACATCATATGTAGTAGCTCGCATAGTTTTAATTGTCAGGTCTGGTATCTTCCCACATATGTATGATATGTTATGAGATTGTGTTTGTCTTATATGCGTGTTTTTTACTAAGGCATTGATCATTCAAGTCATATTGAGTATCATCTTCGTATATGATTGTGCATATTGATTATCATGGCTTATGATCTCTTGATGCATTGCACCCCGCATACATAATACATTCCAACAAGTACTAAAGCATAGTTTATGCCTACATGATCTAACCATGTTGGGACCAGAGCTCTTATTCATCCACCTTATCGTGGCTAGTACGTTTTCTTGGAGATCTGCTTGTGGTGAGTCCTCCATTTCGGGGACAACAACCATTTTCTATCTTGCTTATGCTAAGACTTTATTATCTTTGTTATCTACTTTAGAGGGTGAGTCGGGGACATGTCTTGACCCCCGTTCCACTCATGCTTAGAGGCATTGTTGGATGATTAGTTATGTTTGACTGAAGCTACACTTATGTATCTATGATGATATCCCTTCAGTCCCTATCCTTGTATGTTGTTTTTGATGTTGATGGCAAGTGGTCCCTTCCTAAGCCCCTATTCCCCATACAGTGTGTCCCATGATCCTTTCCCCTGAGTCTATGTGTTGATGATATTGAATGATGGAACTCCTTACCCCTTATTCCCGTAGCTTGTATCCTAAGTCTCAAATCCTTTTAGTTTGATTAAATGATGCTTGAACTATGTTTTCGCAATCAAGGATGGGCTTATGTATGCTATGTAACTTGTTTAGATACCTTCGGGTTTCCATTCACCATGTTGCACCTAGATCCTAGGCTTGGGTCATGACAGTTAAGGCCTCCCGAAACCCATGTCCTTATAGTTCTTGTGAGTTGGATTAAGGCCAGTACACTCAAAGTGTCTGATGGATGAAGCTACAAAGAATGATTACGGTTCTTCTCAACTTCATCAAGAGTATCAGTTGAAGCTGCAACTGCTACATTTTTTCCTGATACTGATTCCATTCTACCCATGCTCTATAAATGGTAAAAGCTTTGAAGGACTCAAGACCTAAATTGTGAATCTGAATTACAGTGATTCAGTGCCCTGAAACGATATTGAATTACAGTGAGGGAATTGAATTGGTAATTTTAGTCTTATTGATTGAGCTTGTTACTGAATGAGGAGGACCTCATATGTATATATGTCACCTAAGTTGTTGCTGTTGTTCAATATGTATTTACTAAAATACTTAAATCAAAACCTTTTGCAGAACAAAACTTTTGCAGTAAACAAAACTTTTGTAGAAGAAAAAATATTTTGTAAAATAAAATTTTT
>JAOTQR010088282.1:0-79187 GCA_025774065.1 Solanum ossicruentum
ACAGAAAAAATCTTCATTGGGGGTGACTTTAATGGGCATGTTGGGGCGTCCAATAGTGGGTTTGAAGATGTGCATGGCGGCTTTGGTTTTGGTGAAAGGAACGAAAGTGGGACCTCTCTCTTGGATTTTGCCAAAGCCTTTGAGTTAGTTGTAGCTAATTCGTGTTTCCCGAAGCGGGTTAGTCACTTGATTACCTTTTGTAGTACGGTAGCTAAGACTCAAATTGATTACCTCCTTATCCGGAAGGGTGATAGAAGCCTTTGTAAGGATTGCAAAGTTATTCCTAGTGAAAATGTCTCCACTCAACACAGGCTTTTAGTAATGGATGTGGAGATCAGACGTGATAAGAAGAAGAAGATTTTGTATGCCCGGCCTAGGATTCGATGGGGAAGCCTTACACCTTCCCTTTCTTGTGAGTTGGAGGATAAGTTGAGAAACCTTGGTGCGTGGAGTAGTGCAGGTAGTGTGAACAGTATGTGGGACACGACTGCGGGCCACATCAGAAAGGCCGCTATCGAGGTCCTTGGAGTTTCGAGAGGGCCTGTTGGTGGACGTAAAGGTGATTGGTGGTGGAATGCGGAAGTCCAGGGTAAAGTTGAGGACAAGAAGGACGCCTTCACAAAGTGGATGGAGTGCAGGGATGACGTGGAGAGGCGTGAGCTCAGGGATATCTATAAGAAGGCCAAGTCAGAAGCCAAGTTGGCAGTGACAAATGCTAAGTCTGCTGCGTTTGAGCGCCTTTATGAGGATCTAAGTAATAAAGGCGGGGACAAGAGATTGTATAGGCTCGCTAAAGTAAGAGAACGGAGGACGCGTGATTTGGACGTTGTAAAGTGCATCAAGGATGAAGAGGGTGAGGTGTTAGTGGACGACACTGCCATAAAATTAAGGTGGCAAACTTACTTTCATAAACTCTTAAATGATAAAGGGGATAGAGTCATAGAGCTAGATAAGTTGGCGCACCTTGAAGATCATCGTGTTTTTGTGGATGTCAGTCCGTTTGAAGTGGAGGAGATAAAACTGGCTATGAGAAAGATGAAGAGGGGGAGGGCCATTGGACCCGATGAGATTCCAGTTGATTTTTGGAAGAACTTGGGCACGGATGGCATTGAGTGGTTGACTAAACTGTTCAACACTATTAGGGAGACGGGCAGGATGCCTGAGGAATGGAGGAGGAGCACAATGGTGCCATTGTATAAAAATAAAGGAGATATTCAAAACTGCAACAATTACAGGGGTATCAAGTTGTTAAGTCACACTATAAAGGTATGGGAGAGAGTTGTGGAGCGGTTCAACAAAATCACAAGGCAAGATTTTATGCAATATGAACATGGAACGATTTCTATTACTCTTTTAGAAACAATGGACTCACCAATTGGGGTTGACACTTTATACTGTTCACAAAACAATTCATAATTCACATGAAACTTTTTGGCAACAAAAGGAGTAATCAAAGAAAGAGTGGCACCCGGATCTATCAATGCATACACATCATAATAAAAAAATGTTAACATAACGATAAAGCACTACTCCAAATCTATTGACCCCTAGAGGGGTATGGTTGAGAACATTGACGGTTATCCATATAATTCTTAGTAATTCATGGATAATGTCTCGACTTATGATTCTTTGCACCACACTCGAAGCATGCACTCAAATTGGCCAAACAATCTCCTCGATGGTACTTTCCACACTTGTGGCATGGTGGAGAAGCTTGAACACCAACATCTTTACCTTTCCTTTGAGCACATGGACAATCAACAATCTTGTGGCTCATCTTGCCATACAAAAAGCATGTACCCATATTCATCTAACATGTGCCACCATGATTTCTCCCATATTTTGGGCACCTAGAATGGGTCACTCCACCATTGCCACTAGGCTTAGCATATGGAACACTACTTTCAGATTGAGCCCATCTACTCCCTTCCTTTGAACCCATCAGGTAATATCTCCTCTTACACCCAACACTGTGAAAGTTGAAACAACCTTCGGTGCCTACCAAACACCTTCTTTGATGCTTCATACAACACCCTTGACAAGTGGAAAAACGTATCCTTTTTTACTTGAACTTGGAACTGGTGGACTTGTAGAAGATGAGACACCACCAACTAGGACCCTCTTATCCTCCTTCTCCTTCCTCTTGTCCCTTTAGCTCATGGGGACACCTACTTTTCATTGAGTTGAGCGGTTACAACCTTGGTCAATAGACATAGAGCTTTATGAACCTCCACATTTGAAATGTCACCGTTGGGAAGTTGACCCTCAAGTTAGAGATGGTTACCGTCCTGTCCACCATTCTAAATAGCTTGAAACATATTCTGAAATCTAATGGTTATGTATTAGTAATAAGCCTTATGGGACTTAGCTCGACCACACGACATAGATCATGAAAAAGTGAAATATTTTCTAAAATGCCTTATAACCTCAATTCGTAGTTGTGACACTCTTTACAACCATGAATAAGACCCTAATCGACTCAGTGTGTTAGATTTCGGAGGATCATTAACCATTTAGTACTCTGGTACCAAGCTTTTCACGACCCAAGTCTAGTGCCTAGACATGACATGGCAAATGAGAAGTTTGAAGACAACCTAAACAAGCCTCCTGATCGTAACATACACACATACTTGGTTGTGGAAGTATAATAGACATAAACAAGAATTGTTTGAAAAAAAGGGAAGTGGGAATAAGGGAAGTCTTTGATATCCATAAGAGCATAAAAGAGTCAAGCTCAAAGCATAAATACATCCTAGTATCCAACAGTATCTCTAAATTAGAATGGAGCAGGGGCGAAGTCATTTCCTGGGCTCACCCTCATAATAGTAAGTATTCAACATTAGAAGGAGTCCCAATATAACATGAAATAATTAGATACTACCCTCTTAATTGATGATTCATCGAAGCTTTCTACGAGAACCAAACTAGTCACGTAGAGGAGGATGATCTAAAGGAGCTTCAGTTCCTACATGGTAATATCATATAGGCATAGAGTATGCATTAGTATATTTGAATGTACTAAGTATGTGGGATGTAATGCAACAAATACATAAGCCAATAAATTCAAAATGCATAACTATGAGCAATAGATATATAATCTCAAAATGGCATGCATCATTACCGCTTGTCATAAAACATGCTTGTAAAACATTCAACTTGCATAGAACATAATATATGTGGGGGGAGAAACCTTAATTAACATAGACCAACGAACTACTACTTGTAATCCAAGGCATGTCACCCCTTTGGTAAGGTGATCAAGGCATGTCACCCCCTCAACAAGGTGATCGAGGCATGTCACCCCTCATCCCTTTTCTGCCTTCTTGGCTATTAGATGCTTAGCTGCTTTCAAAGGAAAGAAAGTCCTATGTATTGTGGGATTCCAGTTTTTCAATATCAAAATCGTTTTCATGATATCTGTTGTAGTCAAACTTTCCCATACTCTCTTCTCACTCTTCTTTTTTCTTCTCTAAACAAAGACAAAGCTTTAGATAATTGAAAATAGAGGATCTTGAATACTATTCGAAATTCAGAGGAACTGCGTGGGGGGGCTATTGAACAACTTGAAAAAGCTCATTCTCACTTACGGAAAGTAGAAACCAAAGCCAAGCATTACTATACCTTCCCTATTCATTGCGGGTTGGTTATTTGTCAGCACAAATTTATCTTATGATGTGTTTGGAAGCCCACGACCAAGCAAGTATTTTACAGAGAGCCGACAAGGAATTCCATTAATAACTGGCCGTATTGATCATTTGGAACAACTAGATGAATTTAGTAAATCATTTTAGGAGGCGCTAATGACTATAGATCGAACCTATCCAATTTTTACAGACACCCCTCGATAAGGTGTTGTATGTTTTCCATGGTAGGAATATAATTAATAATTTGAGACATGTCATCCCCTCGTCAAGGTGATCGATGCATGTCACCTCCTCGTCAAGGTGATCGAGGCATGTCACCCCCTCGACAAGGCGTGGTTTAACTAGATGGATCCACTAGAAAGCCATAAGATAGATCATGTATAATATTATGGTGGGACATAATTTAGATACTAATATTTTATATAAGGACCACTAAATTCAAGCTCCCATCATAAGCCTCAATTGGTGCTCAATATAATTCCACAGAATACTTAAAATAACAATACTTTAGTCATATAATTTGTAAGAGACATGATAACATGAGAGTAGCTCATAAACATACTTGACCTCTAATAGTGAGCCTAGCATGAACAAGAAAATAGACAACAATCACACATGATTCCTTTCTTTAATATGAATGGCTCACAAGAGGTAAAAATTATAAAATAAATCTTTACTTGATACCTGCAACATCATAGATACTTATCATGAATTCAATACATTCTTGAAAGTCCTTAATCACCATATATACACTTGAATTGTAAATCATGTTATAGATCATCAATAACTTGAGAATTCTTGTCATGTCATTTTATCAAACACATAGTGGGCTCATAATACTTAGTCAAAATTATGCAATTCAGGAGTGAAATAATATAAGCAAACTTAAGGAAAATCAACCAACCAATGTATAGTTAAGCCCTCATGTAAAATACCTTGATACCCATCATGAAAACTCGTAATAGATTATAGGTTTATTGCTCAAACATGTATAGTCTCAATAGACAAAGATCAACTCATAGTATAAGCTTAAAATAGATATTCATGTATAATCAACAATATTTTGATAAAACCCCAACATAATTCATGATCATATTCATAATAAGAAATTCCCATAGGTAATACAACTTGAAATCATGCAATTTTATAAAAAAAGAAGATTGGGCTCCATAGGTAATAGGACCCAATTAATGAAATCTACATCCCTTAAACATAGGTATTCTTGAGATGAGCATGAAGGAAACTTGAGGCTTAGTTGAATCCTTAAATCCCAAAATTGATCTAAAATCCTTAAATTTGAATGAGAGAATTGATAGAGATTTAGAGAGGTTTGAGAGAGGCTTTTGTGAGCTATAGAGTTGAAAAATAGCTAAGTATGGGTGATTTCATGTTTAAGTAGGATGGGTTTATAACCCAATGCCCTTGAGAGAAATAAGAAAAGTAAGGAAAATATTATACTGCTTCGTGTCCTGTCCACGATACAGACCCATCGTGGAGGCAATTTTGTGTTTATCCGCACCCAGTCCGCATCTCCGCCTGGTCACAAATTCACATTGGAAATAAAAAATTAGTGAAAATTATTTTGCACTATGAGTCTTTTAAATATGTTTTATACCCATCTCACCCTCAATTTTGCCCCTTGATCAAGAATATGAAGTCGAATATCACACATAGATTTTGAGATATATGGAAATTATGATTATGGGGCATACCGAAGAACATGTTAGGCATTTCAATATTGGTTTTAGTCCCTTTCCATCTATGTATGATATGTTGTATGATTTAGTGAAACCTGATGCATATTTTCACTAAGGCAATGAGCATTCATAACATATTGAGCTTATATTTATTGATTACGATTATGCATATTTCTTAGTTATGACTTATATTTTTATTGCATTGCACACTACATACTTAGTACATTAGAAGTAGTAACACATATTTTTTTTGCCTACATGATCTAACCATGTAGGAACCGAAGCTTCTTTTCATACTTCTACTCCACATGGCTAGACGATTTGATTGAAGACTACTTCTGGTGAGTTCTCCATTCAAGGAAAAATAGCCAGTACTTTCATTCTTTATTAAGACTAGTATATTTTTTGATACTATCCTTCGAGGGTGAGCCCAGGAGATGTCTTGGCCCTCGCTCTATTCGTATTAGAGTTGTTGTTGGATATTTGGATATGAATGTATTGAGCCTGACTCCTATTATGTTATATATTATGAAAAACTCCCTTAGTCCATTATTCCCTCTTATGTGTGGGATGCTTGTTTTAAGAGTGAGGTGAAAATCCTAAGTCCCTAATTGCGACGATAGCATAAGTCCTACTTACCCACCTATTAGACGTTACTTGCTATATGACCTATGTTAATCCTCTTCCCTATAAAATCCTTATAGCATGTGTCGAAAGTCCTATTTTTCTTAGAAATTATGTGTTGTTTACTTAAGTTTTTGCTTGCGCAACCAAGAATGTGCTATGAGTGCTTAAAAAGGCTTGTTTGGGGTTCCTTCGAGTTCCCAATTCGTCGTGTCATGTCTAGGCCCTAGGCTTGGATCGTGATGCATGGGGTACCATTGTCCATTTTATTGGGTAGAGCTACTTAATTTACTTTTCATTTCTAGAAGTCATTCCAAAAAAGCCTTGCCATGAAGGTGAAGTTAAGCATTGCATTTTATCCTTAAATAGATGGACAAGCCGAAAGAATGATACAAACATTGGAGGACATGATAAGGGCTTATGTGCTTGATTTCAAAGGATGTTGGGATAGTCACTTACCTCTTAGTGAATTTTCATATAACAATAGTTTTATTCTAGTATTAGCATGGCTCCATTTGAAGCTTTGTATGGTAGATAGTGTAGATCACCAGTGGGATGGTTTGAAGTTGGACAAATATCCTTGATTGGACCAAATTTGGTACTAGATGCCATTGAGAAGGTGCGGGTTATAAGGGAAAGGTTGAACGCTGCCCAAAGTAGTCAAAAGTTATATGTCAATGTTAGGAGAAGAGAACTAGAATTTAATGAAGACGATTGGGTGTATTTGAAGGTTTTCCCAATGAAATGATGATGCATTTTGGTATGAAGGGCAGATTGAGTCCAAGATACACGGGACCTTATGAGATAGTAAAGAGAATTAGGAAGGTAGCCTATAAAGTAGATTTTCCTATGGAATTAGCTATGGTTCATCCGGTGTTTCATGTCTCAATGCTAAGGAAATGGATTGGTAATCCTAATTCTATTATTCCATTGAAGGATGTCTCTACTAAAGAAAATTGACTTATAAAGAAGTGCCATTGAGATTTTGGATTAGCTAGTGAAGAAAATGAGAAATAAAGCGATTGCGTCTATCAAGGTATTAGGGAGAAACCAACAAGTTGAAAGTGCTACTTGGGAGGCTGAGACAGACAAGATGAAATGATATCCTTACTTCTTCCCTTCTATTCAAACCTAAGGTACTTAATACGATCTATTTCTATGCAATTATGATGAATGTGTATCTCTTATTAAGTTACATACATGCTTGATCATGAAATAGTTTTTGAATGATAATTGATGAACAAGTTTGATGATCTTATGAAAATGATAATTAAGTTGCATTTTTGGATGTATATTATGATGATAGATGTGTTTCTATTCTATTCAAGTGTATTTCTATCTCGTTCGAAGATGAATGATCCCAAGGGGGTGACATTGTGACACCTCTCATGTTCTTAGCTTGAAAATTTGAAAGATGGGAATTTTGTTGAAAGTTTGGCCATATAAGCTAGTCTACAGCCTGTAGAAGGAACCACGGGTCATATGTGTAATTGTGGAAAGTGCCTAGTGAAAATGGAAAATTAGAGGATTTTTGAAAGTTGACTTATGTAATGCCAGGATAGACCATATAAGAAACCACGTCTCATCAACATTCTCATAGGAAGAGACCCTGAGGAACCTTAATTTTTCGAAGTCTGGAGTTGTCCTACAGAATGTCTTACAGCCCATAAGTGAATCCATGGGTCATTCTGCAAGTTTGTAGGTTGGAAACTACAAAATTCATATCCTTGATATTTGTGACACAAAGATCTATGGACTGAAGTATGGATCTTATGTTGATCCACTACCGTAGGAAGGGTTCTGTGGATGGCTTCGACAGTTTTTAATGAAAGGTATTTTTGAGATTTCCAATCCATCTAAGTCCTAAACTACATCATTTTGGCTATTTGAACTAACTTAACTGACCTACCCTCTATAAGATTCTATTCCTAATTCATTCAAAGACTTTAATCCTCAAATTTCTCTCAAGGGTATTGAAGCTAAAGCTTGAAGGATTGACTAATGATTTCTATATTTTCTCCTCAAATTCATGGGAATTCTACTTGAGGTATGTAGGGCTTCATTAATGGATTGGTTTCATCCATGAAGCCCAATCCAAAACCTTCCTTATCAAAATTTCACGATGATTTCCTATGGGCTTTTGCTATAATTCCTAATGCATGGATCATGATTCCTATATGATGATTATGACTAATCACGCATCAATTATGATGAATTGGATGATGTATGTGATTTTTCAAGTAACATTATGTGATTCCAAATTATCCATGATTAACGCTTGATGACTTAATGTGGGTTACTTTATTAATGGTCTAATTCGATTTTTAATTACACGATTTCCCTATGACTCCTATTCAATTGCATGATTTTAAGTCAATTTCCCATGACTCCATTCTCAACCCTAGTCTCTTTTGATAAGGTTATGGATTTTCATGATTATGATCTCAAGTATGTAAAAGTATGATTAAATGATGATGTTATGACAATAATAACGATGTTATGCTAATGATTGTGTTGTGGTAAAGACGGTGATGATACCCTGAATTTTACGATGATAATGTTAAGGGGGAATGTCTACCCACATTATGATGAAAAGCAAGTAGATGGACTATTCTTATAACATGATGTTTTCGTGAAAGCTATTATGATTATTTATAAATTATGAAAGTATGATTTTGAAGAAGTATGAACTATGTTGAAAGCTATGTATATGCATTATTTATGTATTTCATAGGATATGACTTAGCATCAAATGAGATTGGGGGTCGGTACTCAACCTAAGGGGTCCTTAATGTAAAGCCTACCTCTCTCATAACTATGTGTCACTGTACGAATGATGACTATAGGCCTATATGGTATTATGCAAGTGGATCCATAGAAGTAAAACGTATTCTGAATTAGGACAGTTCCCACAAGGTTTCATGGTAAAGAACTTCCCTAGATGGGAAGGCCCCCATAAAAGTGATGTATAGTCTACCATGGCAACCTAGGCTACTCTTTCACTCGGTAAAAGAATTCTATGTAATGTCTGTATAGTTTTATACGTTGGTTATGGTCTTATTCCCACATTGGAGTGGCCCTTGGACTTATGTCTGAAGTGTTGGCCTTGATGTGAAAGTTTAAGACTAAAGCATACCACATATGGACCCTACATGCTCTATGTGATGCTTCACGATATATGTGGTAGACATTCTTGTAATACTGGCATTGAAAATCCACATTCCAGCTAAGGAATTTCACACATGGACCCTCTAATGGATCGTATAGTCTGTCACAGTCCATGCGGCCTCCCATATGGGTGTCCAAGTGAAACTTTTCTATGTACTGAATCATCATCTTGAAATTTGGTTGTTGAAGAATTTTTCAAAGTGAAGCTTCACAGAGGAGGCATATGGTTTGCATACATTGGTACAGATTGTGAAGCCCTCTGTATAGGTATTGGTGTACATTTTTCTAAGTATAGAATTCCATTGGTTGAACTTATCATAAGAATCGATAGAAGGGTCAAGTTTAAATGATCATATCTCTTAGAAATAAATGAATTGGGTGGCCCACGACATATCATATTGCGTATCTTTTAATTCGCTTTTCCACGCTTACAGTTTCACCTCATTCTGAATTTGGATCATGAAGTTATGCCCAAATTTGTAAAGCCCGTCTACACAGAGTTTCATGTTAATTGGGACCACCACAAGGGACCCTTAGCAAGAAATTTTATTCTGCTTCATTAATAGTTTTTCTGTAATTATGGCTACTCCTAAGGGACTTTTATGACTTCCTATGCTATCCTAAGACCTCCAAATGACCTAACTCTGTGTCTCTCAATCAAATTCATTCCTATAGTTACAATAATATTGAATTCTCCTTGTAACTTTCTTAAGAAGTGTTGTGAAGAATAGGATTGGGAATCAAGGGAAAACTCTTTCGTTCATCAAATTTCTTCTTGAATCTCCTCTATTAACTAAGGTATGAGAGATTGATCCTTGGACCCTTTCAACCGAGAAGACCCAAACTCTTTTCACTTGAATTTCATGAAATTTTTGCTTACATTGAATAAGGATTTTGAAGATTATTGTTCAGTAAGTTCAATAGAAGTGTGTGTGATGTTTTATTTACTATTTTAAGTTAACTTAATCCCTAATATGTTGTATTGCATTATTATTATAAATATTTCACTATGCATTGTCCCTTTAAAGTTTGATGTAAGCATGAATAATCAATATTATGATTTGAATGTGAATTTTACTTGTAGATTTAATTGAATTTCATATTATTTTTTTATTTTTAATTAAATCAATATTACCCACTGCTATTCACACATCATTCATGGCATATTCATGAATGAGCATTTGACTTTTTTTAAGGGGAAGAGACCTTGTCAAAGGGCCCCCACTCCTTAGACAGTCAGGAGTTGAGTCGCATACCCCTAAGTCTTGTCGTATAACAAAAACCCAAATACGTATAATGGAGAAGGGCATATGCTTGTCATGACCCAAGCCTAGGGCCTAGACATGACACGATGAATGGGGAACCCGACTAAAACCAAATCAAGCCTCTCAATATATCATTACATATCATTGGTTATGGAAGCACGTAAAAGACATAAAACAAGCATAAGGGGAAAAGGGCCTAAGGGATAGCTTGCCAAAAATATCAACATCAAGAGACAAGACATCATAGCTCATATCATAAATACACAATTTGTACAACAAACACCTCTAAATACATAGATAGAGCAGGGGCCAAGACAAAGTAACCAGGCTCACCTCATAGTAAAACTAGAACACAAAATAGAATGTCTCAATAGAAGGCAAGAGGAAAGCATAAACAAAGGTCTCCGGAGTTGAAGACTCACCAACAAGCTTAAAATAGCACCGACTAGCCATATGGAGAAGGGGGATGATCAACTTGGGCAGCAGCTCCGACAAGGTGATATCATGTAGACAAGTGTATGTTTTAGCACATTCAAATATACTAAGTGTGTGGGATACATTGCAACAAGAGTTTAGCTTCATAATCGACATGCATAACATTAGACAATAGGCATGATATAACAATATGACATGAATGATCAATGCATAAGTAAACATGCTTAAGCAAATCACGCCCATATAGAATATTATAAATGTAGAAGAGACCAAGCTAGCTAGCTATTCAAGGTATAAACCCCTTGGTGGTTGTGCGGTGTAAACCGCTCACATGGTTTATCATAATCACACAATATTAACACGATGATGAAGTATAAACCCCTCACATGATTGATGGGTATAAACCCCCAAAATGTTTACTCGAGCTCTTGTCCCCCCGGATCGGGTATGGTCTAATGTAACACTTTACATAGAGTATATCATATACATAAGCTCATTTGATCATCATAACATCAATCATATCATATCTCATAATTTGATCCTTCATTTCCTTAAGAAACCCCAGCCGAACATTTTATGAAACACTTAGGGGGTGTGAAATGGGGGTACAAGACCATGCCATTTATAGAAGAAATCATGCAAGAAAATCTGTAGTAAAACCATTAATCAACACCTTGCAGTATGCCAAAGACAATTACAAGAAAGCCTCTCATCAAATCCAACATTTGATCCAACATTTAGAGCTCAAAACATGCTAAAACAACCATACTTTTATGAACTTAAATAATTGTGCAGTAAATTTCTAAATATACAAGATCCATGTGTAAAATCAACTTTAAATTATGTAATATTAGTAAAAAAGAGACTTAGAAACCATGGGTGGAAGGAAAAAATAGTTCAACACCACATACCTTAGCTTTGGAGAAGTTCTTGGTGAAGATTGAAGATGGAGGCTTGAAGCTTGAAGAAAATCCTTAGTTCCGGATGAGGATTTTGGTTCTTTTGAGTAAACATATGGTTGTGTGTTTTGGGAGTATTGGGAAATGTTTAGGATAATATTAGGTGAAATTTTGCTCAATATAGATAAAAACATGCTTGAGAAAACTTGGGCCCAACACTTAAAATAATTGGACCCCACAAGAAGAACACTGCTAGGAAAATACACCTCGCGTCGCGGAGAGGATGTGGAGAAGGAATTACACATGAGCGCGCCCTTGGCTTGTCACGTAGGCAATGCAGTAACCTCACCAGAATTTGCACTTTAAAAAATTGAAATTGCTATTATATCACTCTTTAATCGGGGTTAGACCCATTTTCATCTAATTTTCACTCCCTGATCACAAATATGAAGTCGAATTTCGAAAGTATGAATGGATTTTGAGATAAATGAAAATTAAAATTTTGTGCATTCCGAAAAATATTTTTGGGCACTTTTTGGGTCGTTTCAATGCCATAACTCTGGCCCTATAATGGTTCATAAATTATTTATCCTACTAAGGATGACCAATTTATTCCCATTACTAGAAGGGGCAAAGCAATAAAGAAAGGCTATTTGAGGACTCCTCTAAATACAACTTTTTCTAAGAAACCACTAATCATGGGAGACTCTCCCTTTACAATGGAAAGAACAAGCAAAAGAGAACTATTAAACTAAAGTAACAAGTTGCAACAAAAAATATTCCTCAAACTTAAGTTTGTTCTTTGATCCTCTTCAGTTTTCTTCTTCTAAAATTAATCATACCCAATCTGTCCAACAAATAGGCACCTTTTATCCTTGATAGTAGCTGTTGGTAGGTGTAGTAATGCTGGATAATATTGAATGTATGACTCCACTCAAAAAATATTAGTTGTTGCATTTGCTTCTGTATAAGTGTGATGACATTGTAAACCACTAAACTGAGAAATCGCCTCTTTACGATTAGTAACAAACTAAAACATTAACCAAGGAGCTTCACAGTTAGTAGTAGTCCACTGGATCAACAAGTTGGAGTTAACTTGAAATAACATATGATGATAACTATGATTGATACACCATTGTAATCCATAAGTTGTTGCTTGACTTTCATCTTAATTATTAGTAGCAACTCACAATGGCGTAGTGAATGCAAATATCATGTTGCCTTGTTGATCTCTTAGAATTCCCTACCTTGATTGCTCAAAGCACTACCATCTGTATTTGAATATTGTTCTTCAAATACAAACCAACAAGTGGTTTCTAGGTCATAGGTGTGATCCTTATTTCATGAGAAGAACCTCCCACAAGCGTGATCAACACATTCTAGTTACCATTCCATTTTATAGAAGGTAAAGCAGTCATAAGAAGGAGCATATTGTCTTTCACGATCATAAACTTCACCCTTCACTATTAGATCTCTTACCTCTATATTTTGCAGAACATATGTTTTTCCATAGAATCCACCACATAATTATTGTCAGGGACTGAATGTACAGCTTTGGAACATCATTCATTGGCTTCTTGTTCCACCAAAAATTCAACAAGCTATGCAAATCAATAGGGTTGTGGTTTATGCCAAATGAATCTAAAAAGTGTTTCCATATATGATTGGCAAAAGTTCCATAGTAAAAATATGTTGAATGTTACCAAATCTGGCCTAATGCAATAGGAACACTCAGCAGACTCCACTCAAAATTTTGCGATGTTGTCATTGGTAGGTATTTTTAACCTTAAAGATTTCCATACAAGAAAAGAAACTTTAAAAGGAATATATATATTCTAGATACACTCATTCATCTTATTCTTCTCTTTTTTATTTCTAATGTAACTCCAGGCTGATGCACTAGATAAATTCCCATGGTCAGTTAGTTTCCACACTGCTTCATCAGAAAACACTAGGATTGTACTTTATTTTGACTTGTAATATCTGAGGGATAAACATTATAGGAGCATGTTGTCTTATCTTTGTTTCACGCCACTGACCATTAGTCAAGAATGGAGTATAGTTGTATTGTTGTTTCTGAAACTATCAGAAGAGTAGTCCGAAAGATGTCCAACACCAAGCCAATCATCCCACCCAAATGAGAAATTACCTGAATTGATTCTCCATGTAATGCATTTTTCAACCTTTTTTTTGTTCGTAGTTAGGTACTTCCACACCAAGGACTAACCTTTATCACATTTCTTAGCCATAAGATTTACTCTTTCACCATATTTAGTTCTTAAAAGCTGTCCAATGTATGTTACCAGACCTGAACATCCATCACTATTTATATTAAAATGAAGAGCTTATATTAGATAGATTTCTCACCCCCAATACCCCCCTCATCATGTGGAAAACTTAAAGTTTCCAAATATAGACAATGGTATTTTCTTCTGTCATGATCCCATCCCCATAAATATTAGCAATAGCAGTCTTCATAAGCTTGATGTTAGTCTTAGGAGGAGATATAGCTAAAAGAGTTTGAATTAGAATAGATTAAAATACATATTTGATCAATGTTATCTTACCCCCAAAGCTTAGGATTCTAGCCTGCCAACCATTGATTTTGTTGATTACAATATCCACTAGTTCAAAATAGTATATGATTCTCTTATGCTTAATGTATAAAGGACATCCTAAGTAACTGATGGGACTGTTCTTTTTGGAAAAACCAGTTATAGAATAGAGCATATCCATAGTATCAGGAAGAGTGTTAGAAGTGATCATAAAATGACTTTCATCTTTACTCACCAATTGGTTAGAAACTTCTTCAAAAACTGTTAGTGAATCCATTATTAACTAGAGAGAACCTCTGTCCGCAGAAGCATAAAATGATATCATCTTTAAAACTATGATGGTTAATTTGAGGTCCCCTAAAATCTATTTAAGAACCTTTGTACAACTGATTATAATGGAGTGCATTCAAGCTTCTGGACAACACTTCTGCAACTAGGATAAATAAGGCTAGAGAGAGAGGGTCACCCTGCTTTATCCCTCTAGTGGAGTGATAAAAATCATACCTTGTCCCATTAATGATTATGGAGTACCAACTATTACTCATGATCCTCTAAATCATGTTTATGAACATCTCAGCAAAGCAAAATCTTCTCATAACTAAGCAAATGAAAAACCAAGACATTTTATCATATGCCTTAGCCATTTCAAGCTTAATAACCATATTATCACCCTCCTTTGGTTTCTTAATGCCATGAATTATCTCTTGTGCAAACATAATATTCTCAGATATGCTTCTACCTCTGTCAAAGCCTGACTGATTTGGATAAATATTCTCTGACAAAATAGGGACCAATCTATTACACAATAACTTGGAAATGATCTTATGGAAAAATTACTAAGAGTAAGAGATCTGAATTAATTCATATTATTAGGATGTTAAACCTTTAAAAGAAAGATCAAACATGCAAGAGTCATATATCTAGGCATGTCAGTGCAACAAAAGAACGATTGAACAACAGTAAGAAGATCCAGCTTAATTATATCGTAACATACTTGGCAAAACATACCACTCATACCATCAGGACTAGCTGCTGAAGCAGGTGAATTAGGATTCATTTAAAAAACTACTTGCTTGAGTTCCTCCATAGTAGGCACAGCCTGAAGAATCTGATTATGCTCCTCATTAATGAACCTTGGAATACATTGTAATATATCCCACTTAATTTTGATCTGGTGGCCAGTGAATATGTCATGGAAGTATTTCCAAGAAATAGGAGCTATATTGTCATACCCTTGCACCCAATTGTCATTATTCATGCACACTTTGTGAGTAAACAATCTCCTTCTTCTACCCCTCATCAATGGAGGAAAATACTTGGAATTAGCATCTCCTTCTCTGAACCAATGAAGTTGAGTATTTTGTTTATGAATTGACCCTTCTGGCTTCATGAATTTTATGTACTTAGTATTAATACTATGAAGTTTAGCTCTATTCGATTCAGTGTTATTCTATATTATTTCCTCTTTAGCCATTCTAGCTCTGTCTTCATATTATTTCGCAGAAACAAATATATCACCATGTTCTCTTTTAGACTAGTCACTCAGAGTAATAGATAGTCTTTTTATTTTTTCTGATGAAATCTCCCCATTGGACTTCCCTCAAGACATCTGTCATAACAATTTCTTATAGTAGCCAAAAAATTATATTTCTCAACCCAACGAAAAAGAAACTTCATGTACTTTGTATGAGTGTCGTGTCTAGAGGTCATTTTCATCATCAAAGGGGTATGATCAGAAGGCACTGTTAGATGGTGTTCTACAGTAGTTTAAGGAATTACCAGCCACATGTCATTTACCAAAGCTCCATCAAGCCTTTTCCATACTCTAGCATCAGCAACCCTTTGACTATACCAAGTAAATGGTTGACTATTAAAACCAAGATCATTGACCCCATAAGCTTCAAAAATACTAATAAACTCAAAACTCTTGTTCATGTTATACATCAGGCCCCCTTTCTTTTTTTCTAGGGTGGTAATCACATTAAAATCTCCAATAGTACACCAAGGAACATCTATAGTGGAAAAATGAAGCAATCTGTCCCATAATGGTCTTCTCAGATGGTCTCTCCATTTTGCATAGATGAAGGACAACTATAATTTGTTACGTAATTCTATATGCTTCACCTCATAGGTAATCTATTGATCATCAGCTTCTGGGATCTGACAGGTATAAATAGAATTCCAAAACAACAAAATTTTTCCATTGGGATTGCTCACATCATTGTCTATTGCCAAGTGAATTTCAATGTTATTAAGATAGGAAGAATTAGAAAATGGATCTAGGATCGCAATCAAACCTAGATTACACATTTTCGTAAGATTTGAAGCTTCTCTAAGGAGACTTTGCTATTTATACTCCTATGTCTCTAATCATCATAAACATCTACTTTTGATCTTGTGGTTCGCCCGCTAGAATTAGAAGATACGCTTCTTGTTGGCTAGTCATTACTTTGCCTCTGAACTTTTCTACCACTAGGAGATAAACCATGTTTCTCGGTAACCTTATGGAACTCTGCTTGTATGTCCTCCTAGTAGTTGGTTTCAAAATTATTGAAAAAAATAGCCCCAGGTCCTTTTTTATCACCGTCTTACTGAGTTTGCATCCTGGTCCACCTCATCCTCTAAATTGATTACCTTATATTCATCATTGATAGAGGGAGTATTGTTAAGTGTTCAATCATCCTTGTGTCCTTGAATAACTTCCGTTAAGGTACTAAAGTATCAACATCATCTTCTTTTTGCATTCTTCTCATAATAGCATCCCTCCTTTTCTTACATAGCCTTCCTTGAGCTTTATAATTAGGAATTTTTATTGGATCACCACTAGAACACTCCTTGATTCAAGATTCAGTTTGAATTTGATGTTCTTATGTTGATTAGGAGACACACAACCTCCTCTCTAAATTACATCAACCATGTTGATATTTATATCCTCCCTCCGACCCCAGTAGTCATATTCTTACCTACCTAACCAGTGTCTTCAATCAATACCTAAGTAACATGAAGTAATCATGGATTATCAGCTGATAGATCAATCTGAGAGGTGGTAGAAGTGTCTCTAATGTCATTCCCAGGGCCAATGCTTGGGTTCTCACGATAAACATGAGCCAGAACCCTCACCTTGATTAACCCTTCCTATAATTTAGTAGGCTACTCCTATCTAACCCCATACACACCTCCAACAACTATAGCAGCTTTAGCATAAACTAAAGGGAAGTGGGGTACAAGGATCATCTTGTTAATAGCTATGTATGAACGATAATTATTTAGTCCAGCCTTTCCTGTCTGCCTATGTGACAATCTACAAGTTGTTGTTCATCAATATGAGAGCATAATTCATTACCAGATTCTTTAAGGATCAGATCCATTTTAGCACTAGCCTTCTCCTTAAGATCAATAGCCTAATCAATTGGAACTCATCATCAATATGATGTGTGGATTTATCCTGAGTTGTAAGATCCATATAATCATTAGGATATACTATAGAGTTACCTGCCTACATGACCTTTCTATGATGGATTGCGGCATCCTTTTTCATCTGATTATGGACTTGATTTTTAGTTTGTCGTCTCGTCTGAGTTTGCCACTAAGACTGTTGCTAATGTTATTTCTCATCATTCATACACTATTGCGTACACTCCTTAGAGTTGGATACATCATCAGTTGCCTGATTCACACCTTCTATTTCCTTCCTATCATCAACCCCCATAGATAACTCATTTTTTTCATTTTCTAAATCTATTCTCTTTTCCTTCTTATCACCCATCCTTTTACTAGTACACACTTTAACCATATGTCCTTGATACTTAAAATATTAACAATAATCTTATACCCCTTAATAATGCATAGCCTGCCATCTCCCTATAGTAAGATCATTTTTATCAAATCCCATCAAAACATGGGGAGGTCTTTTATTGGTTAGACGCACTTGGAATCTAACTTTAGCTAGACTACCCCTAGTTTATTGAATAAATGCAGCATCTAAATACAAACACGTTACTAATTGGTGATAGAAGAGTAAAAATAAACTTCTTGTTATGACAGTGCCAAGGAAGCTCAGGAAGTGTAACCCTTATAGGAACAATAGGAATCCTCTCCTCAGGCTTGAAATTAGGAGTCAACAAATGAATTCTCATAAGTTAGCCATCTACACTCATCCTTTGCTTAGTCCACACAGTAACATAATCCAACTCATTATCAAGATCAATAGACACATGCTTACCATTAAAATGAGCTATCTTAACCCCTCCAGACAGTTGGGTTTGTAGAATAAAGCTTTACCTTATCACCTCAAGCTTAGGCATTATATTAGTTGAATTTCCCAAACAAAGTGTACATACCACTAGCTGCAAGTTTCACCATGTAATCATCCTTATTGAAAATAACAGTTGGCATACTATACTTAGTAGTAAACTTGTGAGAATTTGGCTCAATAGGCATCCTATTTCTAGATTTGTTAAACCTCAAGTTAGCGGCCAAAGTTTGTATAACTTTATAAGGAGGTGGTTCAGGGCTGCAGTAATTGTTAACATTAGCTTTAGGACCTATAGAGAGATTTTCCTTAGTCATGTCCATTATGTTAGACTATTTTTTGCACTTCCTATTAGCATGAGTGTTAGGAGCAATTCTGTCAAAGCTACTGGAAATTTTAGGAAAATTATTCTGATTAGGACTATCGGACTTACTCACCAACTTAGACTGATCAGTCCCTTGTCCCTGTAACCTTCTTCTTGGACTACCAACATTAGCCTCAATAACATTATTTTTCAATTGACTGTAATTACTAAAAACACTGGGAGCCTTAGATTTTGCATTAGCATCAGCATACTCACCTTGAGTGACCTATCTCCTAGATCATTGAGATTGATCTTTCACACTATTATTCTCGCTTTTGCTTCATTGACCATCAGCTTGATTGACTTTAGCCTAATATTTTCCACATCTAAGTTTAGATCCATCTGCACTTCTCCCACGACACCTTGAGATATTTTCCTCAAATTAGGAGAGCCATCCCCTAGACACATATTTCGCTCAATCACCACAGTGTCCCTTGATTTTTCTTTGTCTGATTTTTCAACTCCCACATGCTTAGAGACTTCAACGGGCAACCTATAGACTGTCACGATTATTCCTAATTAGCTAAACCTTGTTGAATCCTCAAAACCATCACAAGCTTGACTCCTTAGTATGGGTTACTTATTATCCTGACCACTAACCTAATCCTTCTTTTAACTTGCAACAATGATCGTAGCTGTTTTAAGCAAACATGAGGAACTACACGCTAAATTAGAGGTAGTTGCTTGCTATATTTTGTCCCTCACACCCTCATGTGCATTTTATTGTTGAAAACCAGGTGGGCGAAGAAGGTCCTCCTATGGAAAATCAGCTATTCTAGCCAACTCCTTAACAGAATCCTATCAAAATAATTTTTAGATAGAGAAAATTATCATTTTTTTTGGAAAGGGGAGAAATGAAAATTTTTTGTGTTCTTATCATTGGATTTTGTGAAAATTATGAAGTCGGTTAAGCCCAATTATATTTATGTATATGCTTTAGATATGAATATGGTTATGCCAAGAATGTCATCAAATAAATATCTAATATAAATCCTTCTGAAAGGACGAGGTCGTAAGCAAGGTGTCCATCCATCGAACTGACAAGGTCGTAAGGTGTGATGTAGATTATCCTTGGCAAGATATCTTCTCCTCTCGATGAGAGATCTTCAATGAAATAATTAATTTAATAGCTCACATGGGTTTGATTTATCAGTTACAGTCCATCCCCACTAGATTTGACCATTGTTGCATTTCATGCATCATTGATTTCATAACATAGTGCAATATTACTTTTCCTTTCTATATTATTTGCCCTTATCATCTAACATTAAATATAGGTTTTATAAGTCATATGCATTACATGCCCATATACTTGGTACATTTAAACACATTAATGTATTCTTTTTCATACATGATCTAACCATGTAGGGACGAAAGAATACCTTCATCCACTGATTTGCAGCTAGATCAGATTTGAAAATATGTTGTGGTGAGTCATATCTTCCAAGGACAAGCCACCATCTGTCTATCTTATGTTGCTTCGGTTTTGTTATTTACTTTGAGGATGAGCCTGGGACATGTCTTGGTCCCTATCATATCTTTTGACTAATGCCACTATTGGACATCTTATAGACTCTTGTCAGATCTATGCACTGTGTGTTGTATTTAGAGCCTATGATTATGATTATCTATTAGATATGGCGATTATGGATTGATTATGAGAATTATGATAGGTATGTATAATTTGATGTGGAAATGTGAAAGATCCTAAGTCCTGTATTTCCCCCAGAGAGTGAGTCATACTTACCTGCCCCTTAGTTCTTATGTGCTATGTACTATGTGAATCTATGTTAATCACTTATCTCTGTGACATCCCAATAGTGTGAGTCCTACTTTCCCATCCCTTAGAACTATGTGCTTTCTATTTGCATATACATTTCTGAATAGATGATGTGAAAACAGATACATGAGGCTTGTTTGGAGACTCTCGGGAACTCGTTCACCATGTAACTCCTAGACCCTAGATTGGGGTCGTGACAATATACTAGATGAAATGAAAGGGAATGATAAACTCATGTGGTACCCTACTTGTCGAGACAAACCAAATATGATAACATGAACTATATATGGATCCACTAGTATACCCAGGGTAATATTCATAATCCTATGGTGCCACATAGTTTAGAGACTAAATTCAAATAACCACATAGCTTATTTGAATATGACTTGGGTAGCTCATAAACATACTTAACCTCTACTAGTGAGCCTAACTTGAACATTAGAGTAGATCTTAATCATACATGAACCCTTGCTTTAACATGAATGACTCACAAGAGGTAAAAATCTTGAAATAGGGCTTAACATGCTACTTGTAAAACCATAGATACTTTTCATGAATTCAACACATTCTTGAAAGACCTTAATCATCATGAAGTCACTTGACTAATAAATCATGTAATAGTTCATCAAAACTTGAGAATTCTTGTCATGTTATTTTATCAAACATATGGTGGGTTCATGATACTTGTTCAAAATCATTCAATTCAAAAGTGAAACAAGATGAATAAACTCAATGCAAATCAACCCACTAACATGGTAGTAAAACCCTCATGTTGGGTACCATGAAATCTAACACAAAAGCTCATAATAGTTCAAAGTTTCATAGCTCAAAACATATATAGTCTCAATAGACAAAATATATTTATGGAATAAGCTTTAAGTAGACTTTCATGCACAATTAATCAATACTTGATAAAACTCCAATATGATTTATATTCATATTTCATATAAGTGATACCCATAGGTGATACAACTTGAAACCATCAATTTTCATAAAAAGAGAAGGTTGGGCTCCATGGGTGAAAGGACCCATGAATGAAGATTCACATACCTTAAACCTTGAATTCCTTGAAATGAACTTGAAGTAGACTTAGAGCTTGAAATGAGTCATTGCGTTCAAAAATTGAGCTTGAAATCCTTAGATTTGTATGAGAGAATTGATTGAGTCTTAGAGATGTTTTAGAGAGGGTTTTGGGAGTTGTAGAGTTGAAAAATCATTAAGTATGAAAGATTTCACGTTTAAGTGGGCATGGAGCTATGACCCAATGCACTTTGGCAACATAAGAATACCAAGGAAAATTTTACATTGGTCCATGCCCTAGGTACAAGATAGACCAATTGCGGATCAAGAACTACATTAGTTCGCGGCCTTGGCGCGGACAGACACTGGATAAGGAAAATTAGGGAAAATTATTTTTTGCTACGGGACTTCTAAAATCCTTGTTATATCCTTTTACCACTCAAATACATGTCAAAACTAGATGTAAAACAGACAAATACATGTACATAGGTAGCTTCAATTCTTAACATACTTTCATCACACATTATCTCACCTTTAGAATCCTTACCCAGTATATTTACCACTAACACAACATTAACACCACTAACATAATTGATATAGATACTGCAGAACCAAATGATAATTCAAACCTCAAAAATTTATATACTAAAACTAATCAAGCATTCAAGAACAAACAATAGTTAGCTAAGATAAATGGTGTAACAATTGTCGAGCTCAAAATAGTGATAGAAACCTCAACAACCCAATATAGTGTATACTAAGCAAACCTTAGCAATGCACTTACATACGATACATATTTTAGCTTAATCTACAGAAAGGAGTAGCCTAGCCTACCTAGAAGGTGAATCCACGCACTCTAGATAAGTTCATGTGAGTTTTCTCTTCCTGAGCACTTCTAAATATTGCTCATCTATCAAAACATGACTAACCATATAAGCACATCTATTTTGAGTATAATATTTCCAGAAATAGGGGAAAACACATTAATTGTGACTAAAATTGGGAGAATAGGGCCCATGTTTGAAATATTGAATGAATATCCATAAAATGATCTCTATTTCGACTAAGTCAAGAAACTAAAATTGAGCGCAAAACAAGGTTCAACACAATGAGCAACAACCCAAGAGTCAAGTGAAATTTCTTATGAAAAAAACATATACTACAATAGCCATAAGTGAATTTACACAAAAATACTGTCAAATTAAGTAAATCAAAATATACCACAAGGTATTCCTTAAATTAAAGAACAATTTACACCTAAATTTCACTTAATTCCGACAAGAAACAAAAAAGATATTACAATTCAAATTTCTTGACAATTCATGATAATGAATTTTAAAAAATCTGTGATTTTTACCTCAAACTACATGTCAAAGCTTATATTCAAGGCCCCCACGATAATCCTTGGAAAAATCTATACAATTTAACCTTTTTGAATTACTGAATTCGATTATGAAATTCAAAAGTTATGGTCAAACTATAATTTTGCTTCCTTTTTCGCGAGGCTACCTATATAAGCAATCCCACTGCATCATCATGCTGCCTGAAGAGGCAATCCTATATGCCTATGTCATGCCATGCACGCAGACAGATGATCACGCACACTGGGGGTCACCCTTTCTTTTGTGGCATAAGCTTCTTCACAATTGAATTCAAAGTGTTCATGGCCCATCTGATAACAATTTTTTGTGAATAAACTATGTAACCATATGGTTATTGACGTTTCAGATCCAATGGTATGCTCATAATTTCCAACGAAGCTCTCTATGATTATAATATAGTCCCACTTCTTTTCGGTTAATTTTTAGCTAAAAGAATTGAGGGGGCCAAAATGAATTCAAAAGTCCTCATCATCCAACGAAAGGTCATCCCAAATTATATTCGATGTTCTGGAGTTGACCATGCTATGAAAAATTCTTTTGATGATGTCTAGCAAGGTTATCACTGAATATAACTTTTTTGTTTATTTCTAAATTCACTTTTCAAATTCTTCATTAAACTCATATCAAAACTCCAAAATACCTGGCCAACCATGGTCCTTGCCTATTTTTGTTATTCTAAAGCTAGTGGAACCGTCAAAATACTATTTAGAGGTAATTTACTAAGACTTCTTTAAAAAACTTTTATTGTTATAATCTCCCATTCAACTCAACATGATGTTTAATTCCTCAATGATTCTGCTGACAACCATACTAATAGTAACAATATGTAAAAAATTAACCAAGATCACTATGCATATGCTTAAACTGATATAATAATTATGGATATATAGAAATGACCTAGAAGATCATTACTTATTTGAAGAATTCTTTTGACATTTAGGTGTGAGAATATCTAGAAAACTTACGTAGTCAAGTTGATCCTAACATTGCATAGATTGGAGGGTGATAACATTCAAATATACTCTTTTAACAAAATATAGGCGACCGTTAAAATTCTGTTATCTAACTAGGAGTTGGGTCGATCCCCTAGAGAATACATTGAAACAACTCTACTAGTTATCCCATCTCAGTCGCTGGTTCTTTTTCCACAAAATAAACAAGGAATAAGTTAAAAATGGGAGTTTTATCACTTACTAAGATAATTAACTTACAGTACAAAGTCTAACAAACTAGAGATTTAGATTACATGAGAAAAGACAAGGATCTCAATTCCCAGGAAATGTAACATAGTAAGTGTCTCGCATTTGTAATATTGGTCATTGCGTTGCATGTAAAACCGGTCAAGTTATGTAGCATCTAGCTCACTTTTTGGTCCATCCTAGACATATCTCAATTTTCACCTCCCTATCATATAATGTATGCATATTAACCCTTGATATTTATATTAGATACTATCCCCTACAATTTTCAAGTACTTTAGATGAAACATCATTTAATATCTCAGAATACTATCCTCTCCCAGACTCAAGTAACATAGTTTAAACTTGATTTCCCCGTAACCTCCATTATAATTACCTTTCCTAATCACTAACTCCCTTCTGAACTTGAAACAAAAATGGTTGAGTTCTCCATCTGTACTCCCATTAAGAAGGACTTTTACATAATGATTATCACAATACGTACAATACAATTCCCTCTAAACACCTATGTTGGTGTACATTGTAATAATGTCATGCTTCCAACAATGCTAGTTATGAATTTAATTACATGTACTTGTAAAAAATAAACCAAGAGTCTTTTAAATAATTGACATTTGTATCACTTACAAAAAGAAACAATCAATACTTGTTTGGTGAGCAAATGAATAATGAAAGCTTAGTCAATCCTTGCAATGCGAATTAAAGCCACAAACTACTTTGTGTTCTTCCTCAAAACTGCCTAGCTGTGTTTATGCTAGGACAAATTCATGAAACATAAATTTTTATGTATGTCTTTTATTCCCAAAATACTGGGGTGTAGTGTTAACCAAAAGAGAAAATTAAAATGTAGTACTTGTAGAAGCCAAAACCAAGTCCTAAATAGACTAAGAAACATAACTAAGTTGGATACCTAGACATTTTTTCATGAAAGTATTTTTAGTCATGAAGTAAATGCATGAATGTCCTTTAGGTCCTTGGCCTCTAATGGATGTATTGTTTTAAAGTTGTCCTTGCGATGTTGCCTTCCATGGGAACCTTCATAAGTTATGGCATGCACCGAAACTCACCTAAGGTGTCATGGTGGACTATTTTTAATTCAAATTTATTGTTTCGTTAGTTGAGCCTAGATAGTTCTCTTCATGAGCCAGCATGCAAACATGGGTCTTGCATGACCTCGTGGTTTGTTGACTTCAAATTTTCAAACTAAAGCTACTTGATGCCTTACACAAGTGGCACCATAACTGGCTAAACATGTCGACTGCACCATAGTTTTTGGTGCACCTCATGAAGATATTCCTTGTTTGTTCATGTGGTTGTCTCATCTTAGCTCCATACATGACCCCTCACTATTTGAATAATGCATCATGAGTATTAAAGTGCTCTGGTGTGCAACCTTGATCCAAACACCTTTTTCTGTCCTCCGACAGCTCTTACAACACTTGTCATGGTGTGTCAAAGTCCATTCATGGTTAACTCCGTTCAAGCTCTAATGGAACTTCAACACATAGTAGCCCATCATCCGCATGTCCATGAAGTTTCAATTTTCATTAAAATAAACATAAAAAACATATCAAACTAAAAAATAGGTTATGAAGATCTCACAATAATCCTATGATTATGTCATCAATTTTGTATTTTCACATCTCATTAATGTAAAGACTCTCCATCTAGGAGACTAGAAGTACAGAAAGATGGTCAGAAAATGACATGGTGTAAGTTCATGGGGCTAATGTGCAGTCCATAGGTGTAATTATGGCTCATAGGTCGGTTCCTTAATGAGAACTTCAGGAAGGGAAAAACATTTCCATGTTTGATGTAATCTACATAGCCTTGGAAGGAATGATGATCCGTAGATGGTGTTGTGACTAGGTGTATCATAAATGAAGAAAATTTGGAGTTTCTAGAAGATTACACAATTCGTATTAACCTTTCATAGATGAGGTCTATTAAAATAAAAAAATTGACAATGTGTGGAAGGACTCTATGAGTCCAACCACAACTCTTATTTAAGTATATGAGCTGTAGAAGATGGTTTCATGGTTTCGGTTGGCAGAACAGTTTCCAAAAATAATAGGAGAACAATAGGATGGACAGGACTACAGTTCATGGTTCAAACCACGTCCTATAATCTGGCGTTCATAGATTCAGTTATAATGAAGGGCAATTTTGTCATTTCTGGCAATTCTAATCCTATACTATGTCATTTTTTTTAATCAAAGAACCCTATATCATACCTCAAACCCTGAGAAACTCCCATTTCTTTCATTCTCCTTTATTCCCAAAATCTCTAACGCATTATTCTCTTTAGAAGGCAAGACAAAAGGGTTGTGGTTTCTAGGTTCTTCCCAAAGGATTCAAGTTCATTCTCCCTAAGATTACCTAAGGCATCTGAGTTGATTTGTGAGTCTCCGGACGCCCATAAAGTTCTATATAATATCCTATACCTTTTCTCCAAGTTCCTTAAAATTAATATGTATGTTATTGATTATTTTATAATACTTTTCATTATTAAATGGTCTTATTGATAGCGTATGACAATTTACTAAGTATTTAAATGATTTAAGTTATTGATAATGGCCCCAATGATGAGTATTATTGATGATGAAGTGTGGGGTATTTTACATATTTCTAATAAGCATTTTTTCCATGATTATGCATTATTTCGTTTGTTCCAATACAAAGGCTTAGCCCACCTAGTTTCATGTCAACATTTGCATGTTAATAAGGATTAAGGCATTAAAGAGTCATTTTAAAGTCATGATTTGTCAAAGATATAAACAAGTTGAAAATTTTCCTAAAGATATTTAAGAAGGCCCCTAGGTTGAAAGAACAATTCTCACTTGGTGGTTCCTAAGTTTGAGCTACTCCAATGGTTTTGCTACTTATGATTCTAAGTGTTATAAGTTGATTGAGCTACGTTTTAAAAATTTTGTGGGATAACCTAGGACAAATGTGACATTGAGGTAGTGTTCGGTAAGGGAACCCTAGTAGCAACCCTTTATCTTATTGACTATCTCCCACCATAGGTGCCCATGTAGACTAGGCTAGTAGATTCACATTGGCCATTTATGTTATATAGAGATGCATGTGAAGTGATGGAGTTCCACTCGGCTTGTTGTCTCCACGCGCCAACATTGGGGGTTATGTTGGATTCCATGTACTTTTTCACATGGTCCTATATGTGGGTTAAGGTCCTTCACCATACGTTTATGACTTTATGATATGGTTTCATCACATGTAAACTTTCATGCATTACACTCATTCATATTGAGTGATATCCCTTGTGCATGCTAAAACTCACGTTTATATGCTTTGCGTGCCTTTTATATATATATATATATGTATGTATGTATGTATATAAATATTTTACTTATGAATAAAGGCATTATATTTCATCCTCGCATTGCACCTCACATTGTTAGTACATTCCAAAAGTACTAATGCATATTTTGCTAGCACTATTTAAACATGTAGGGATAGGTACACCTCCATCGGCTCATGACTATGATGTTCAAGAATAGTTCTTTTATTTTTGTGAGCCCTTAGTTCGGATCTCTATCATTTTTTCTTCTAGCTTGTAGTTTCTTTTGAAACAAAACATATGTTGCATTTTTTAGGCTTTTTCATTCTATGTTGTTAAATGTTGGAGTCATTTCTATTTGATTGGAGATTGATCGCGGTCGGTCAATCCATCCATGGTTTAGATGGTAGAAATTTGGACAAAAATATGTTTTTCATATATGCTATTTAATGTTGCTTCATTGTCATAAATTGCAAATAGACAATTACTCATTTTTACACAAGCTAAATATTTAGTTTTATGCTCATGAATGCTTAAGATATTGAAAATGGCTTGGATGGGGTGCTTTCAGGTATCTCATATGTTTTGGGATTACTAGGCCCTAGGTCAGGTCGTTACAAACTTGATATCATAGCATGGGTTTCGAAAAATTTCTCAGATGTCGAGACGTACCACATCGAGTAGAGACACATTCAAGCTTGTGAAGCACGCCACTATCTTGGGTGATAGGCTATGAGACGGTTTAAGAAAGTCACCCCTGCTTTCATATTCATGTCATGCCTTTAGAGTTAAATAATGTTTTCCTATCACTAAATATGACCTCTTCTTATTGTTTCTAGATTATGCCTCCAAGATGGGCTCCACACTAAACTAGCACTCCAAACAACAAGTTCCTCTACTCTAACAAGATGATTGGTTGTCTCATGTGGACTTTCGAGTTGCCTTCACAAAGTTGGTCGAAACATTGGCCAACCAAGTTAATTGAGAAATTGTTGTTCCTTCCTATATGCCTACTCCAGTCACACATCTGAGAGACTACATGAGGATGAATATTCTAGAATTTCATAGTTCAAAGGTGGAGGAGAACCATGTTGATTTTATTGAGGTAGCCTATCGTGTAGTAGCGATCATGGGTATTCCATCGAAGGATAATAATATGCTAAGAGGCTTGTTTGGGGTCCCTTCGGGTTTCCTATTTGCCGTGTCACATCTAGGCCCTAGGATAGGGTTGTGACATAGGCATCTTAGGAGGTCGGCTTGCCAAGTGGTTTCCCCCTTTCTTTTGGTGTAGGGGAATCACCGAGACTCCATGTCTTAGCTCACATGGATTTTGTCAGTTAAGGGTTACTCTCACACACGTTCAAGTTCTCCTTATGGTCCTAAGTTATCCCTCAAATGTTAAGTATGATGGTTCTTTTATGTCATGAGCAAGGGTGTCATAAAGTTATATAACGCATTGTCTTTAAATCTTACATGATTTTCTACGCATATGTTATTATCCTTTGTTGTTTGGCATTGTATTTCTTATAACGTTATATTACGTTCTTTGTAATATGGGTGGTGTCCTTCATTATGATTTCTAGAGTTTCATTTATATTAGATGGTTCATTCTTTTATTTGAAATCAATATTTTTCCAAAGGGTATGACTATTTTACTTATGCATAGTAACCTATATCCCTCATTATCCTATGTTTTACGATTCAAGTGATGATTCTAAATGATCATATTGTTCATTAGTTTTATGACTCAGGTTTTGTGCATTACATTCCCACATACTTACATATTCAAAGTAATGCTGCATACTTTTTGCATACATGCTTTAACTATGTAGAGATCTGTGCTCTTCGACACCCTCCACATGGCTAGCTTGGATTTTTGAAGGTTGTGCTAGTGGTAAGTCCTCTAGTTCTGGGACAATATCCACTTCTATCTTGCTTATTTGAAACTTTGTTTCACTTTACTTTCAAGTTTGAGGGAGAGCCTCGGACATGTCTTTGCCCCCATCCTATTCACACTTAGAGGTGTTGTTGGATACTACTCTATGTACCTATAATTTGATATTGAGATTTTATGGATGCTTATCCCTTAGACCCTATCACTTATGTAATGTTATTTGATGCTATTGATGATGTTGGGAAGTGATGAAACTCCTAAGTCCCTATTACCCATAGTTTGAATCCTATGTACCTTCCTCTTAGTACTTTCTTGTTATATGATTTATCCAATTCCCTTTCCCCTATATATCCCCATAGAGTAAGTCATAAGCCCCTATTCCCATAGAATTATTTACTGAATGTTTGTTTTATATTCAGCAACAAAGAGTGTGCAAATGATATTTTAAGAGGCTTGTTTGGGTTGACTTCAGATTTCCCATAAGCCGTGTCAAGTCTAAGCCCTAGCCTTGGGTCATGAAATGCTTGGTCTCAGAGCACTAGGTTTTTATATGATCCTTGGACATGCAACACACCACGTTAAGTAGAGTCTTGTTCATGTTTGTGAAGCACACCACAACTATGGATAAGAGGCTATGAAGTGCTTATGAAATGCTTCTCTTTATTATGATTCAAGTCATTCCATTAGAAGTACATGAGGTTATTCATCTTACTAACGGTAGCAGGTCAAAAAGGCTTATTTGAGAGTAGTGAGTTAGGGCACAAGAGAAGGGATTGCCTGGTGTCTGTAAGAAAAGGAAGAGAGAGAGAACTCATAACACTATGCCCAGGATGCATCTCTTTCATTGAATATAGTGATTGTTGGTACTAACTGGTTTCGTAAGTTGTGATGTTATGGTTGATGTAGTGGTAAATGTTTGCATTGGCATATTGTTAACAATGGTAGTTCATGATCATTCTTATACATTCATTTATGTAGTTTTGACATGTGGCTTATTATGCATGCATGCTCATAAAGAGAGTTGATTTAAGTTTCATGTGCAATTATGAAAATGGGCTACTCATGCTATTAAAATGATGTCCATGTTAAAGACTTTGAAAGTTGCATGAAAAGAATTCTTCATTTGCATTATTATTTTAGTAAGGAGTTTATACATGTTTCATCTATTCATGTTATCTCTATTCACATTAGAGGACGAATGATACCATGAGGGGGATATTGTAAAACCGCTCAATATAGCTCAGAAAGAACCTATGATGCATTTTTTGAATATCATAAAATTTGTGCAGAATTTTGCAAATCTGACTTCATATTATTGTTCAAAGCGAAAACTTGGGTGGGACAATGATTACCTAAAAGGTATAGGTTGCCCGTGTCATAAAAAAGATTTTGTTTTTGAAATTTTTCTAACCAATAGGGGTCCGCGTCAAGTCCGTTTCGCGTAGTTCCTGCTCTTTAGGTCAAAAAGTCCTGAAAATTCACTTTTTCACATAATGGCAATTGGGTAATAACCCAATACCTATATAAATGAGAGTCCCTCATTCTTCAGATATTTTCTATCCCTAAAACTCACAAAAACCTCTCAAAAATCCTTTCCAATTTCTCAAACCTTCCATCCTATGTCAAGACTTCAAGAACAGAGTTTGGAATTCAAGAAAACCAAGTCAAGCCCCAAGTCCTCCTCAAGTTTCTCTAGAAGAAACTCCATGTTTAAGGAATGTAGGAATTAATCCATGGTTCCTTTTACCCATGGATCTCAACTCTCCCTTTATAATGATATTACAAGATTTAAAGGTTAGATTCTTTATAGGTAATTCTTATTATGCATATACACATGATTTTTATTTGAATTCTTCAAGTAATGATTTTATTATGCTTAAATAGCATTGGGGTTTGATATTCTGATGGATTTTATGATATTAAAGTTATGTAATCTATGATGCTATGAAAACCTATGAAAGAACTTGCGGATTTAAGATGGATTTCGTGACACCTTGTCACTCCTAAAGTCACGTTAAGGCGGACTGGCACCAGTTGCCAATAAGGCCCAGGAGAACCTAGCTATACCTATGCATTTTCTATACATATTATATGGGATTTTTACATTCAACATTGCTTTAAGAAAGTAAATAGTAATAACAATCCAAAAGGAAATGCATATGGCTAGACCGTTGGGGCCAAGGTGTCTAAAGTACGAGACATGACCACACTTTATTTTACATAGTCTGCAAAGCCTCTAGATAAGGAAAAGTATATGATAAGTGTTAGGACAGGCTCGCCTCGACTAACAATACAATACAAAAATATAAGCTCTGGAAACACAAAGCTTCGAAGTAATCCGGAGCTTGGTAACAGTAGTTGGATATCCTGTACTTCTACTGGGGAGATCTACTTGCACCTATACCTGCACCATGAAATGCAGGTCCCCATAAGGGACGTCAGTATGAGATAATGTATTGATATATAAGGAAAGAAATATTATATATGAAGTAACAACTCAAACAAAACTATAAACTGGTGTAGGATAAGAGACCACCTTTAGGTATACTGTGGGATCACGTACTTTATGTTCTTTTTATTACTTTACCTTTACTGTATAATCTGTACACAATATGTAATACAAATGACCAACTGATTAGTGGTAAATCTATATATGGATTGGCCCTGGCTAGGATTTTCCTTTCACCCCTTGGGCTACCCTGCGTGATAGGATCGACCCTGGCTAGGTGAGTCTTCCACACCTCGGGTTACCACCCACTAACAAGCAATATACTTTACTTTATCTTTTAATTACCTTTGAGGTGATTCTTTTGGTGGCCGTAATATTGGAGCTGTAGAACTGTAGGTATAACATATGACATGTATATACTCACAAAAGACAACACCCCAAAGAAAGGAGTAAGTTACACAACTAATGAAATGCATAGGAGGTGGAACAACACATAAACTTTATTTAATAGAACGAATTCGTGTATCTTAGTATCCAAGTATATATGCAGATTCGAAGGTGACTATGTGTGGGATCATATGAACATGTGAAAGAGTTGTGACACGGTTAATAATTATGTGGGAGTTGGTAGATGCCTTTATGTACCAAGGAGGGATCTATGTTCCATGCCAAATAATACGAAATCAAGTAGCCTTACATACCAAGTTGTACGACCTCGCTATTACCTCAGGACAACATTACCTTCCTCCAAATATTTATCTACAACATATTAGATGATAAAACTAACATTAGCAGCCAATATATATCTTGGCAACCCAATCTCGTAAAAAAACAACATATGGGCAGCAAGCGGATAATTATAAACTCGAGTGTATTCTTTCAGCCTTTTCACCCCTAGTCATATTTTCTAATACATATTCTAATGTAAATATCATGTGAATCTATTTTAGTGTCATAGAAGTCTTACAACAGTCCACAAATTACAGCACATAACAATTCTACACAACATCCAAATAGACGACATAACGTACACCCCTTTGCTACACATTAACGTCGACAATCCCAAACCTATTTTAACTTTACCCAAACTGTCCTCAATAGATGTATATATAAAAACAGCCTTAAAAAAGTTTTAGAACAGTACTAAAGCAGTAAATGAAGGACGTGAGGCAATAGCCTTCTATCCATCAGCCCGCAAGTTCGTACTAAGAACACAATTGTGATATCCCATAAGAAATTACTTTCGCGGACTATAAAAGTGGTGTTGTAACTTAGTGACATCACTAACAATCTATACCTTGTTAAAAACATGAGTCTTACTTCATAATTCAGCTAACTAAGAGGAGAAAATCCCCTTGAATAACAAAAAAAGTTCACAACAATCCTTCACCCACATGCTTTCAAAATTTCTAGCACAAGCATAACTAGCATATACTTTTTATTTTTCATGGGATAAGTATAAGAAAATACATGGATATTTCAAATTATCTTAGCCTTCAAGATTAAGGTTTCAATCAATAACCTTAGAGGGTTGTATTGGCTTCCTTGTGAAGTGAAGTAAATAGAAAGAGAAGAGTCTTTAGGAAGCTGAAAATTTGTTCCAAAGTGAAATGATTTAAGAGGCTGTTTTTGAGCCCTTTTAAAGGCTCTCTTTGTCTGACTTTCTCTTGGGTTTTTGAACATATATTACCACATATTAATAAGCTGGTGAGGCAGCAGCTTGGTTCTCACACTTGGACCTAAATAGGTCTCAAAGTTGATGGGCCATGGCTGCCCATTTTCCTAATTCCTCTTCACTTTGTTTGGGCCCAATTAGTCAAGTGGGTTGTGATGTAGTTGGACCTTTTATTATTTATCTTGGACTATAAGTATTTTATATATATGATGGTAAAATATGGGCTAATATTACACTCTTAACATGGACTTTATTCACTATCGGACTTGGACAAATTTGACGTCAGGCCTTGTCTCCGTTTAGCTAGCAAATTTAAGCTAAGAAAGTAGGTGACTCACCTGTTAGTTTCTTAAGTCCTACAAGAACCTCACTTCTTCACCTCATTTAAGGTCGTGATCTCCTCAATTTGACTTATAAATTATTTACACTCGACCCTCTTCGTTAGACATACATATCACCCTCTAATTTGAGATTCAAGCACTTTTAAAAATTGACGCTGATATAACAAAGACATATCATGTTTCATTTACATAGTACAAGTACTGTAAAATGTGGGGTGTTACATCCTCCCCCCTTAGGAACATTCGTCCTCGAATGTTAGCATAATTGGATAGCCTAACCAAGTTTAAACCTTTACTTACACAAACCTTTGACAACACACTAAGTATTCAATCACACGTACCTATAAGTGTCCCAATTCTGCATGTTGGACTCCCTCTTTTGCTTCAAATAAGTTAGGGTATTTTGATTTCATTGCATCCTCGGCCTCCCATGTTATTTCTTCTGTTTGCTGGTTTCTCCAAAGTACTTTTACTGAAGCTATTTCTTTATTTCTTAGCTTCTTAACTTGACGATCTAGAATAGCAATAGGTACCTCTTCATATGTGAGATCTTTTGTAACCTGCATGTCTTCAATAGGAGTGACACGGGGATGGGTCACATATGCATTTTTGAAGCATTGAGACATGAAAAACTAGATGAACATTGAAAGCTATTGGGGTAGCTCTAGTTCATATGCAACCTGCCCGGACGTCTTAATAATTTTATATGGCCCTATGTAATGTGGGCTCAGTTTTCTTTTCTCACCAAATCTCATGACCCTTTTCATTGGAGACACCTTTAAAAATACCCAATCCCCTGCTGAGAATTCCATTCCTCTCTTTCTAGAATCCACATATGATTTGGGCTGACTTTAGGTTGCTTGTAGTCGCTGTTGTATTACTTTAACTTTTTCCATGGCTTGTTGTACTAGATCTGGCCCAAATGAAGTGGTTTCACCCACTTCAGACCATCAAATCGGAGACCTAAATGTCCTTCCATACAAAGCTTCATAAGGTGTCATCTTGATACTTGAGTGGTAGCTATTATTATAGGCAAATTTAATAAGTGGTAAATTGTCTACCAACTACCTTTAAAGTCCAATGCACAGGCTCGTAACATATCTTCAAGTGCCTGAATGGTGCATTCTGCTTGACCGTCTGTTTGAGGGTGTGAAGCTATACTCAAATTCACTTTTGTCCCTAAACTCCTTTGGAAGGACTCCAAAACTTTGCAATGAATTATGCTCCTCGGTCAGATATAATTGAGATTGGGAATCCATGTAGCCTGACTATCTCTTTGAGGTAGCATTCATGTTAGGGCTGATTTGTTCATGATTATTCCTGTCTTGTATGTCTCTTCTACATTTGAGGATGAATGTTCCCAAGGGGGAGATATTGAAATGACTCCAAAAAGTGCCCAAAAATGTGCCTCGGAAGTGCCTAGAATCTTGTTTTCCTTGTATCTAAAAATTCATTTGGAACTTTATAAATTCTTCTTCATATTCTTATTCATGGAGTCCAAATTAGGGTGCCATTGGTCTAACCTCAATTTTAAAGAAAAGGAATCGAATTATGAAATTTCGCTTGTTGCGATTTTCAGAGAGCATCCGCGACCTCTTCGGGACGTGGAGTGGTGTTATTTCTGCACTGTCTTTTCCTAGTCCTCCCAGATTTTTCTAAATGCTGGACCTAAGTTTTCCCAAATGTATTTGAACCTATACTTAGCCTTATTGCACCCTCATATCACCCAAAAACATTCCCTAATATTTCCACAAACACTTAGACTCATTTCTAACCCTAAATTGAAGTCCCAAACTCAAGGCCAATCTGATGTATTTCTTCAAGGATCTCATCCATGCTTCAAATTCCATTAAAGTCTTCTTTATGAACTTAACAAAAGCGAAGGTATGTGGTGTTGAACCATTGGGTCCTTTCACCCGTGATGCCTATACCATCTTTTACTTAATATTGCAGATTTAAAGTTGATTTTACATGAGGGGTTTTGATATGAATGTCTTGGGAGTGTTGCAAGGTATTGATTAATGGTTTTACCACTGACTTTCCTGCATGATTTCATCTCTAAATTGCATGCTCTTTTACCCCCTATTACACAGCTCCAAGGTGTTTGACAAAATATCCGGTTATGCTTTCTTGAGGAAATGAAGTTATAGAGCATAAAATATGATATGATTGGCTATATAATAATGAAATGAGCTCATGTATATGGTGAATAATATCTAAAGTATTGTGATAGACCATACGAAATTCGGGGACCCAGTTGAGGCATTGAATGCTCAACCACTAGGGTGATGGGTGCGATCATCACTAAACCAGTTGAGGGGTTGAATGCTCAACCACTAGGTTGATGGGTTCTATCATCACCAACCCCAAGGGGTTTATACCTTGGCAATCTATCTTGCTCTCCTCCTCATATATGATATCCTTTAAGAGCATGATTTACTTAAGCAAGTTTCACTTATACATTGATCATGCATGTCATATTGTTAGATTATGCCTATTGCCTATTGTTATGCATTTTGGATTATGATGCTTATCTCTTGTTGCATTGCATCCCATATACTTAGTACATTCAAATGTACTAACACATACTCTTGCCTACATGATATCACCATATAGGGACTGGTGCCAAGTTGATCATCCTCCTCCTTCACATGACTAGACAGTGTTATTCCAAGCGTATTGGTGAGTCATCCATTCCGGAGACCTCGGTTTATGTTGATCTTTTCTTTGTAATGGGACATCTTTATTATGCTCTATGTTGACTATGAGGGTGAACCCAGTAGGCCGCTATATCTATGTATTAGAGGTACATACTATGTACTTATGATGAGCTTGACTCATGTCTCTTATTTATGATGTTTATATGAGTTCCCTTAGTCCCATTGCCCTATTATTATGCTTTATGTCTTTGTATGCTTCTAAGACCAATGATATGCAATGGCAAGTTAAGAGGCTTATTTGGGCCTCCTTCTTGTTCTTCATTCATTGTATCACGTCTAGGCCCTAGGCTTGGGTCGTGACACCAAGGGTCTTCGAATGCACCTAAATACAGATTTTCTAATGATAACCCAAGATTCCATGGTGGTAATTATGGAGTGTCTAATCCTATGTGCCAAGGATGTGGTAGAAGCCATGGTCGCCAATGTTTGAGAAACACTAATACTTTCTATGGTTGTGGTGAAGTGGGTTACAAGGTTGTTGATTGCCTTCATACTTTAAAAAAGGTAGAGATGGTCGTCCGCCATACCAAGGTGCTAATGCGGGTCAAAGGGAAAAGGGAAGCCAACAAAAGGGGGGATGGTGCGCTAGGGCAAAATATGTTCTACGCTCTCCAAGGAAGGCAATGGTGGATAAGGTGCCTGATGTTGTCACCCTATGGTAAAGGTTTTTGATTATGATGTTGTAACGACCTAAGCCTAGAGCCTAGATGTAACACAGTGAATGGGGAACACGAAGGGTCCCCAATCAAGCTTCTTAACATATCATTACACATGCTTAGTCGCGAAAGCATTAAAAAAACAATAAGATATAGGAAAAAGGGAACACAGGGCTATAGGACATCTTTCATATCATAAAACATGAAAAGAGTCAATGGGAGTCAAAGCTTATAGCATCATGATATACTTGTCCAACAATACCTCTAAACATAGAACTTAGCGGGGGCCAAGACAAGCAAGTTGGCTCACCCTCATAATAATGACAATGGGTAATCCAAATATATAAAATATAGCCTAAACATAAGCATGAAAGAAGATAGATATTATTCCCGGACATGAAGACACCAAAAGCTATCTTGAACAATAAGTCTAGCCACGTGGAGGAGAATCAATAGGATCTACGGTTCCTATATGGTGATATGATGTAGCAATAGAGTATGTGTTAGTACATTTGAAAAATGTAATAAGTATGTAGGATGCAATGCAACAAGAGATAGGAACATAGTTTAAATGTATAATGATAAGCAATAGATAGCATAATAACAATATGGCATGTATGATCAATGATTAAGTGAATCATACTTTGCAAATGATTCAACTTACACAGAATATAATATATAAGTGTGGGAAGAGTCCTCAACCAACATGGAATAAGACCAAGCGAGCTACAACTTGGAATCCCGACGATTACCCCTCACCCATAAAGAGGTGGTCTACTTGCCAAGGTAAACCATACTTCAAATTTATGGGAACATGACTTAATTTCGGATGAAGTAACCTTCCTTACGGGAACATGACCCAATTTTAGAAAGGATTTCATTAAGAACTTCACCTTATGGGAACATAACCAATTTCGGGAAGAACCTCAAGAGAAAGTGTACTAAGTGGATCCACTAGTAATGCAAGAGTATAACATAGTCCTATGGTGGTGCATAGTTCCAGGAAAAAGTCCAAAACCTCCAACCACCGGTGCTAAGCCTAATCCCATGGAATAATTAGAATAATCATAACTTTAATAACTTATGAGAAACATAGAATCATGACACGAGTAGCTATTAAACATCCTTCACCTTTAATGGTGATCCCAACTTGAAAACATAAGCATAGATCATCATCTAACATTACCCTTGCATTAATATCAAAAGGCTCACAAGAGGTATAATCTTTGAAAAAGGGCTTAGCTTCATACTTGCATAATCATGGATAGTTTCATGAACATATAACACACTTGGTAGCCCATATTCATCATGAAGTAACTTGACTTGTAAAATATGTACATATCTTGAGAATTATTAACTTGACATATCATCAAATACTTGGTGGGCACATATGAGTACATGTTCAAATCATGCAAAATGCAAGACTATAGATCATAAGTAGTGAAATCAATGCATCTTAAAACAATGTAAATCAGTCCACCATCGTCATGGTAAAACACCATCATAGGTAACTTGGAAATCATATCAAAACTTCACAATAATTTATAAATCTCATAGCTTGAATTATGTGTAGTTTCAATAGACAAAGATTACATATTTTATGCTCATACTTCATAATAGTAGATACTCAGAAGAAATACATCTTGGAATTATGCAATTTTCATAAAAAAGGAAGATTGGGCTTCATGAATAAAAGGAACCTATGAATGAAACCCACATACCTTAGACCTTGAATTTCTTGAATTGAGTTGATATCGACTTGAAGCTTGGAATGGGGTCTAGAAATCCACAACTTGTTCTTGAGTTTCCTTGAATTCTTATTGTGGTTTGGTAGAGACTCTTGGGAGAATTTGAGAGTGTATTCTAATCGAGAGGAGTGAATTTGATCTTTAGGAATAGGGCTTAGCTCTTTAGTAAGTGTAAGGATAGCATAGGAATCCTCAAAAGATAAATAGAAATGACTAAATTTATGAAATGCCATAAATGAAACGGAATTTGGCAAAAACCCATGTATACCCCCCATAGACGAGTTCTACAAAAACGGGCATAACTTCTTCATCTGAACTCCAAATAAGGTGAAACAAAGTGGATCAGATATATAATTCAAATATATTTAATTTGGTAGGTCGTGAGCCACTGAGATTTTTGTGTGCTATGAGATATGCCCCTTGAAAGTTGACCCTCCTAGCGGTACTTGTGCAAAACTTAGCCAATGAAAATTCCTTTGAGCCTGGCTTGATTTAGGGGATCCACGATGGTATTTAATGATATGAATAATATTGACAATTTTTAATGGGATCTTGATTCTTCAATAATCTCTTGAGATCTAAAATGAGTTTAGGACACTTGAATTTCGATGAAATATTTGGCTAGGTGATGGAGAGGGTCTTGGGGTATGCCTTGAATGATATTAGATTAAAATGACTAAGTATAGGTGCTTTTAAACATAGGAAGGCTTAGGCCAAAGATGGCAAGGCCTTAGGACGAATTAAAAAATTATCACAAAAGTACATTAGTCCGTGCCCTGGCTATATCGCGCGGATCCTCACTGGAATTCGCCAACTTTGGAAATTTGAATTTTTCTATGGTTTCTCTAAAATAGGGGTTAGAGCCATTCCCCACTCAATTTTCCCCGCTTATCACTATATAAAGTCAGATTTTTGATATTACACACGAATTCTGAGATATATGGAAATTACGATTATGGGCATTTTCAAGGTACATTTTTAGGCACTTTTTTTTTGCATTATTTTATATGTATATGAATTGATAGATCGGTTCAATCCTCGTAATCCACTCTTTGTTTCATTACTCCTTTTGTTGCCAAAAATCTTCATGTAAGTCCCGAATTGTTGTGTCAACCTACAGAAATTGTCCCGTGTTCATATTGCATTAGGTCTTGCCTTGTGATTTTGTTGAATTAGATATGGTGAATTTTGATATTATTCTTACAATGTATTGGTTACATGCATATTATGTTTTTATTAATTGTAGAACCCATAAGGTTAAATTCCAATTCCTTAATGAGCCCGTCCATGAATGGGAGTCATAATGTGATGGTCAATGGTAGATTCATTTCTTGTCTTAAAGACCAATAGTTGATTTCTTAGTATTGGATTTATCATCTTATGTGGGCTAGGGATGTTGAGTGTAAAGCCCATCCTATTGAGTCGATTCTAGTGGTTAATGCATTTCTTGATGTCTTTCTTGATGACCTTCCCTGTGTTCCTCCCGAAAGGAAATAGAATTTGGTATAAAGCTCCTTCGTAATAGACAACCAATTTCCATTCCCTCTTACCCTATGGCCCCGATGGAATTGAAGGAGTTGAAGGATCAATTGAGGGATTTGTTGGACAAAAGTTTCATAATGCATAGCAAGTCCTCTTGGGGTGCACCTATGTTGCTTGTGGAGAAAAAAATGGTTCCTTTACAATGTGCATTGATCACCGGCAACTTAATAGGGTTATTATAAAGAAAAAGTACTCTCTACTAAGGATTGATGACCTTTTTGAATAACTACAAGGGACTCATCACTTTTATAAGATTGATCTTTGATCCGAATACGACCATGAAGGTGAGGGAGTGTGATATTCCAAAGCCGGCTTTTCGAACTAGGAATGAGCACTTTGAATTTGTGGTATGTCTTTTGGCTTGACTAATGCACCAGCTATAATTATGGATCTCATGAGTAGCGTCTTTAAACCCTACCTTGATATGTTTGTGGTGGTCTTTATTAATGATATATTGATTTTTTTCTCGGAGTGAGGAAGAGCATATCAATCACTTGAGGGTGGTATTACAAATCCTGAGGGATGAGAGATTATTTGCTAAATATGAAAAGTGTGAGCTTTGGTAGAAAGAGGTTTCTTTTCTAAGGCATGTAGTGTGGGGTGATGGCATTAAGGTAGATCCTAAGTAGATGAAGTTGATAAGAAATTTGCCTAGACCCTTGACTCTGTTGGATATTAGGCGTTCTTGGGTTCGGTGGGTTACTACCAGAGGTTTGTGAATGGATTTTCTTCTATTTCTTCCCCTATGACAAAGTTAGACTAAAAGAAGGCAAAATTTGTTTACATTGATGAATATGAAAAGAGTTTTCAAACTTTGAAAGATAAGCTTGTCTCTACTCCTATCTTGGCTCTACAGGAAGGGTTAGAAGGGTTCGTTGTTTATTGTGATGCCTCAAGAATTGGTTTGGGTTGTGTTTTGATGCAATTGGCTAGGTGATAGTATATGCCTCTAGGTAACTTAAGGTGCAAGAGCAAAATTATCCCACCCATGATCTTGAATTGGTGGCCTGGTGTTTGCTTTGAATTTGGCATCACTATTTTTATGGAGTTCAAGTTGAGGTGTTTACCAACACAAGACTCTCTAATATGTGTTCACACAAAAAGATCTTAACTTGAGACAAAGAAGGTTGTTAGCGCTCCTTAAGGATTATGATATGAGAGTGCATTATCACCCTGGCAAAGATAATGTTGTGGATAATGCTCTAAGTAGAGTTTTTATGGGTAGTCTAGCTCATATTGAAGTTGGTAACGTAGAGGTGGTTAGAGAAGTTCACAGGTTGGCTAGGTTGGGAGTTATGTTGGATGAAGTTGAAAATGGTGGTGTACTGGTTATTGATGGTTATAAATCTTCTTTGATTGAGGAAGTCAAGTCAAAACAAGATCTTGACCCCACTTTGCTAGAGTTGAAGAACTTGGTGAAGGATGGTAAAGTGGAGGTTTTCTCCAAAGGGTAGATGGTGCTCTTAGGTACCTAGTTAGGTTATGTATGCCTAATGTTAATGACTTGTGGGAGTTGATTTTGAAGGAGTCCCATAATTCATCTTATTCAATTCACCCCGGTTCCACAAAGATGTATAAAGACTTGAGGGAGGTTTATTGGTGGGTAGTATGAAGAGGGATATTGCCAAATTCGTATCCGGTTGTCACAATTGCCAACAAGTGAAAGCTGAACACCAAAGGCCAGGTGTCTTTCCCAAGGTATAGAAATTCTTACTTGGAAGTGGGAAGAGATCAACATGGATTTTATGGTTGGGTCTCCGAAGACAAGGAGACACTTTGACTCTATTTGGGTTGTTGTGGTTAGAATGACAAAGTCTGCTCACTTTCTACCAGTCAAAACCACTGATGGTGCCGAAGATTATGCCAAGTTGTATATTCATGAATTGCTTAGACTGCATAGGGTCCCCTTGTTTATCATTTTGGAAGGTGGTGCTCAATTCACTTCTCACTTTTGGAGGTCCTTCCAAAGTGGTCTTGGTACCAAGGTCAAGATTAGCACGACTTATCATCCTCAAACAAATGGCCAAGTCGAAAGGACTATCCAAACTCTTAAGGATATGCTTAGGGCTTGGGTTTTGCAGTTTCAGGGTAGTTAGGAGGAATATCTTCCACTTATTGAGTTTTCTTACAACAATAGTTGCCACACAAGCATTGGCATGGCTCCCTTTGAAGATTTATATGGTAGGAGAGTAGATCCCCGGTTGGGTGGTTTGATATGGGGGAGATGGCATTGCTAGGTCTGGATTGGTTATGGAAGCCTTGGAAAAGATAAGGTTGATAAGGGAGGGATTGAAGACAGCCTGAAGTAGACAAAAAATTCTACTTCGATGTAGGAAGAAGAGGCCTTGAGCTTAAGGTTCGTGATTAGGTTTACTTGAAAGTTTAATCCATGAAGGGTTTGGTCTTGTTTGGCAAGAAAAAGTAATTGAGACCAAGTTTTGTTGGTCCTCATAGAGTTTTGAGGAGAGTTGGTAAAGTTACATAAGAGTTAGGTCGCTTACGGAGATAAATATGGTTCATCTGGTCTTTCATGTGTCCATGTTGAGGAAGTGTGTTGGTGTTCCAAGTGTTATAGTGCCCTTAGAGGTTATTGGTGTTGTGGAGGATAATTTCACCTATGAGGAGGTCCCTAGAGATTTTGGATAGACAAGTGAAGAGGTTGAGAAACAAAGATTTAGCATCCTCCAAAGTACTTTGGAGGAATCAACAAGTTGAAAGTGCCACATGGAAAGCTAGAGAGGACATGAAATAGCGATATGCATATCTCGACTCTACTCAAGCCAAAGGAAATAACTTAAGTCTCATCTATGATTTCAAGTCTTAAGTTTCAGCCCTCATGTCATTTTTCATGCATTCATGTTTATGGTAACAAGTTTATGGTGATTTTGACATTCACGTTGAGATTTTTGAAAATGATGTTGAAATGTATTTGTTGCTACCATCTTTGTCACGACCCAGACCAAGGGCCTAGATGTGACATGGCGAATAGGGAACTCGAAGGGGCCTCTTAGCATATTATTATAGATCCTTGGTCTTGGAAGCAATTAAACAACAACAACATAACATAAAACAAGCATATAGGGACTAAGGGAGTCTTTCATAGCTTAAAAACATACAAGAGTCAAGAGGATCAAATCTCAAAGCATCATCACATAACTTGTCCAACAACACCTCTAAACTTAGAATCGAGCCGGGGCCTAGAAAACTTTTCGGGCACACCCCCATAGTCAAAAGCTTTCTCGACGATGAAGCTTATCCTCCATCGTCTCACTAGCCAACATTGCCGCCTTGTTATACGGGCTGGGGGTCTAAGATATGCATTTTTTTGATTTCTGAGTTAGTGCGACCCATTTTGGTATAAGAAAAAGAGTCTTTGCATAACATAAGATCAAAAGATATCATCCTCAGAGTTGAGGACTCACCAAACTTGCTTCAAATATAGTACTAGCCATGTGGGGGAGGAAGATGATCAAGTGGAGCTCCGATTCCTATATAGTAACATCATGTAGGCATAGAGTATGCATTAGTATGTTTGAATGTACTAAGTATGTAGGATGCAATGCAACAAAAGATTGGTAACATAAGCAAAATGCATAAATATTGGCAATGGATGAGCATAGTAACAATATGGCATGCATGAATGATTTGCTGAAAGTTTAACATGATTATATAAAACATATGTGTAAAAAGAGACTATCTCATAGGGACCAAAGCCTACCACCCCTTTGGATAGGCGATTTAGGTACATATCCTCCAACATGGTAACAGTGGGCCTACAATCCCTTCAGCTAGGCGATTGAGGAACATACCCCCCAACATGGTAGCACAGGACTACCACCCCCCGAGCTAAGCGATTGAGGTATATGCCCTCCATTATGGTAGTTCGGGCCTACCACCTCCTGAAGGAGCAATTTTGGTACATACCCTGCAACATGGTAGTTCGGGCCTACCACCACCCAAACCAGGCGTGGTCAACATGCGACACTATAGGAACTATTCATGAAAACAACTCATATGTACATCCCTTTCATCATCAAAATGTCACTTAGTTCACAAACCATAGAATAGATCTTCAAATACTCCAGAATCCTTAATTGGACATTTTATCAAACACTTGGCAGGTGTGTAATGCTAGTAAAAAATCATGCAATTCCAGAGTGAAATTATGTGAGAAAAACTAATGTAAAACCACCCAATAATACCTTGTAATGCTCTCATGCAAGATACATCAAATCCCCTCATCAAATCACATTATGGATCATAGATTCTTAGCTCAAAACATACTTAAACAGTCACAATTTTCTGAAACCCTAAGTTTATAACCAAATTCATAATAAGTAAGACCCATAAGTAAATCAACTTAAAAACATGCAATTTAAGTAAAAAGGAAGGTTGGGCACCATGGGTTAAAGTACCTAATGGTTGAAACCCATATACCTCAACTTAGGAGATTTCGTTGATGAAGATTTAATTGATAACTTAAAGTTTGATGAAATCCTAAGATCCGGAATGAGCTTGGAATGCTAGAATTTGGGTGAAATATTTCTCTAAGTCTTAAAGAGGGTTTTGGGGGAATGTCTTATATGATATGGAGTTGAAATATGACTAAGTATAGGTATTTTTACGCATGGAAAGGCTTAGGACCAAGACCCAAAGGCCTTGGACCGAACAGGAAAACTGAAGCAATTTGAAAACTGGTCCGCGCCCTGGCCGCATTGCAGCAGGGGCACTTATCGTCTACGGAAATCTCAAATTTTCGTAAATCAAACTTTTATATGGGTTCTACAAAATCGGGATTATACCGATTTCCCACTCAATTTTTCCCCCTAATCATGAATATCAAGTCAGATTTTCAATATCACGCACGTATTTTAAGATATATGGAAATTATGATTATGGTCAGTTTTGAGGCATATTTTTGAGAACTTTTTGGGGTCATTCCAATATCTCTCCCTTGGGAGCATTCGTACCCGAATGTTAAAGAAATGTTTATAATATAAATAATCAAGATGATTTCAGCCCACACAAGGATGCAACAATGCACTTAAACATCATTTCAAAAATCTCAATGTAAGTGTCAAAATCACCATGAACTTGTCAATTTAAACATGATTGTATGCGAATAACATGAGGGCTGAAACTTAAGACTTAAAATCATTTAGGGGACTTAGATTATTACCTTAGGCTTGAGTAGAATGGAAGAGATTGGGATATTACTTTTGCATGTCCGCTTCGGCTTCCTATGTGGAACTTTTAACTTGTTAATCCTCCAAAGGACCTTAACGGAAGCTACATCCTTGTTCCTCAACCTCTTCACTTGTCTGTCCAAAATTTCTACCAGAACCTCTGCATAAGTCAAGTTTTCTTCAATAACCCCCACAAGATCCAATGGTACAATAGCTTTGGGTTACCCACATACTTCGTCAACAATGACCCATGGAAGACTGGTGAACCAAGTCCATTTCATTAGGCAACTCCAACTCATAGGGAACCTTACCATCTTCCTCAACACCCTATAAGGACCCACAAATCTTGGACTTAATTTATCCTTTTTACAAAAATGAACCACACCCTTTATGGGTGAAACCTTCAAATAGATCCAATCACTAACCTTAAGTTCAAGATTCATTCTCCTCACATCAGCATAGGATTTTTGATGACTTTGAATGGTTTTCAACCTCTCTCTTATCAATCTTACTTTCTCTATGGCCTCCATAACCAAATTTGGACCCAACAAATCCATCTCTCCCACTTCAAACCACCCAACCGGTGATCTACAACGTTTACCATAAAGGGCCTCAAAAAGAGCCATACTAATGCTAGTATGATAGCTATTATTATAAGAAAACTCAATCAATGGAAGATGATCATCCCAACTACTCTTAAACTCCAAAACACAAGCTCTAAGCATATCCTCAAGAGTTTGGATAATTCTTTCGAGTCTGACGCTTGTTTGAGTGTGAAAGGCCATACTAAGTTTAACCTTGGTACCAAGATCCCTTTCGAATGACCTCCAAAAGTGTGAAGTGAATTGAGCACCACGATTCAAATGATAGACAAAGGCACCCCATGCAATCTAACAAACTCATGAATGTATAATCTAGCATAAACTGCGGCCCCGTAAGTAGTCTTAACTGGTAAGAAATAAGCTGACTTTGTCATTCTATCAACCATAACCCACAGAGAATCAAAAGCCTTTCTAATCTTAGGAAACCTAACCAGAAAATACATATTGATTTCCTCCCACTTTCAAGTATGAATCTCTATATCTTGGGCTAGCCGCCAGGGCTTTGATGCTCGGCTTTCACTTATTGGCAATTATGTCAACTGGACACAAACTTAGCAATGTCTTTCTTTATACCATCCCACCAAAACTCATGCCTTAAATCTCTATACATCTTTGTGGAACCAGGATGAATAAAAAGGAAGAATTATGAGCCTCATCAAGAATCAACCTCCTCAAGTCCTCAAAAGTAGGCATATACAATCTACCTTGATATCTAAGGGCACAATCCCCCCCCCCCCGGGAGAAAACCTCCACCTTACCATCCTTCACTAAGGTCTTCAACTCTAACAAGTTGGAGTCTAGAACTTGCTTTGCCTTTACCTCCTCAATCAATAAGGATTTAGAACCATCAAAAACGACTACACCACCATTGTCAACTTCTTCTAACCTAACCCCTAATCTAGCCAACCGATGGACCTCCCTAGCCACCTCTTTGCTACCACCATCAACATGAACTAGGCTAACCGTAGACAGCATTTTCAAAGCATCAGCGACAACATTAGCCTTACCAGGATGATAATGCACACTCATTTCATAATCCTTAAGGAGCTCTAATCACCTTCTTTCTCTCAAGTTAAGATCTTTTTGCGTAAACAAATATTGGATGCTCTTATGATTGGTGAACTTATCAACATGCACCTTATAAAAATAATGGCGCCAAATTTTCCAAGCAAATACCACGACGACCAATTCAAGATCATGGGTAGGATCATTATTTCCATGCACCTTAAGTTGTCTAGAGGCATAAGTTATCATCTTACCATTTTGCGTCAAAACACAACCTAAACCAATTTGTAAGGCATCATAATACAAAATAAACCCTTCCAACTCTTTCGGTAGAGATAAGATTGGAGAGGAGACAAACTTATCTTTCAAGGTCTGGAAACTCTTTTCACACTCCTTGGTCTATACAAACTTTGCCTTCTTTTGGGTCAACTTAGTAATAGGAGAAGCAATAGAAGAGAAACCATTAAGAAGCCTCCAATAGTAACCCACTAAGCCTGAGAAACTTCTAATATTCGAATGGGTCAAAGCTCTAGGACAATGTCTAATCACCTGTGTCTTTTTAGGATCCACCTTAATACAATCACCGGACACCACACGACCTAGAAAAGCAACCTCTTTCAACCAAAACTAACATTTTTCATATTTGGCATACAACTTCTCCTCCCTCAAGATTTGCAACACCACCCTCAAGTTACTCATATGCTCCTCCTCACTATGGGAATAGAACAAGATATCATCAATATGTACCACCACAAAAAAATCAAGTTTGGGATTAAAGACCTTATTCATAAGACCTATGAAGATAGTCGATCCATTGGTCAACCCAAAAACAAGCATTATATCCCTCAACCATGGGCCACTATGACCCTTACCACATTTTGGACACATAGCATTAAGCACCACACCACCATAACCTTGGGCCCCTAGGTTGTCATTGGAGAACCTTCTATTATGAGCATAAGAAAACCCTTGGCCTTGATGAAATCAGCCACCTTTGAGTGTTTGGAATTTACAATCAAAACGGGCTCTTTTTGCCTCAACACTCATTCTTTTTCTAACCTTATCCCTCTTATTTTGAATATGACATTAAGTGGGACAAATCCATGTCACTTATAAACATAGTGACATGATACTCCTCATTAAGCAAATCGAATACACCCATCACAAATTTGTTCATCCAAGTCCTTAGGTCGGCAACCAATTGTAGAGATTATTTGGAGAGTTGGTTGAACTTGAGGGCATACTCCCTCATACTCTTTGAACCATGCTTTAAACTCACAAACTCCACTATTTTGGCCTCTCTAAGCTCAAGAGGGAAGAATCAGTTGAGAAATTCCACCTTAAACTCTTCTGAAAGGATTACATTATTGTTCCCCTTCTTCCCTTTTAATTAGGTATACCATATTTGAGCCACCCTGGAGTTGGTAAGCCGCTAACTCCACCTTATTCTCCGATCTAACCCCCATAATAGCCAATACTTTGTACACCTCGTCAATAAATTATGAGGGTTGTCATCCACCTTAGACCCATAGAACTTTAGCAGGTTTATTCTGCTGAAGTCTATCACCCTTGAAGCCGGGGTAGAAGTATGAGGGGCTTGGGCCCCTTGGTTGATTTGATTGGTAATGGCCTGGGCTAGCATGGTGATAGCATACCGAAAATCCTTTTGAGCAACTCCCCCATCTTGAGGATCTTGAGGAGCAAGAGGAGCAAGTTATTCCTATAATACATGAGCTTTTCTTCCTTTGTATTAGGAATAATCTAAAATGGCAAAGAACATTTGTTAGAGGGAAGGCTTTACCTAACTTCTATAGCACGACATAGACCATGAAGGGAAACATTTCCTAAAACGTATCATAGCCACTTACTCATAGTTGTGGCATTTCACAACCATGAATAAGACTCTAATCGATGTAGTGTGTGGAATGTCGAGGAACATTAACAACCTAGTGCTCTGATACCATCTTTGTCACAACTCGGACTTAGGGCCTAGAAGTGACACAGCGAATGGGAAACCCGAAGGGACCCCAAACAAGCCTCTTAGCATATCATTACACATCCTTAGTCGAGGAAGAAATTAAACAAAAACAAGAGAACATAAAATAAGGATATAGGGGCTAATAGAGTCTTTCATAGCTTAAAAACATACCAAAGTCAAGAGGATCAAAGCTCAAAGCATCATTACATAACTTGTCCAACAATACATCTAAAGATAGAATTGAGCAGGGACAAAGACAACTTTCTGGGCTCACCCTCACAGTCAAAAGCATACAATATAAGAAAAAGAATCTTTGCAAAACAAAAGACCAAAAGATATCATTCGGAGGTGAGGACACACCAAAATTACTTCAAAGATAGAACTAGCCATATCGGGGAGGAATATAATCATGTGGAGCTCCGGTTCCTACATGGTAACATTATGTAGGCATAGAATATGTATTAGCACATTTGAATGTACAAAGTATGCAGGATGCAATGCAATAAGAGATTGGCAACATAAGAAAAATCCGTAAATATAGGCAATAGATGAGCATAGTAACAATATGGCATACATGTATGATACTTGAAGTAAACAATGTGTATATAGAAGATACTAAATATGTAGGAAAAGACCATTATTACAGAGACTAAGGCCTATGACCCCCTTAGTTAGGCGATTGAGGTACATACCCCCCAATATGGTAGCATGGGCCTACCATCCCTTGAGCGAGGCGATTGAGGTACATACCCCTCAACATGGTACCACAGGCCTACCACCCCCTGAGCAAGACGATTGAGGTACATACCCCCTAGTATAGTTGTTCAGGCCTACCAACCCCTGAACAAGGTTACATACCCCCCCCCATATGGTAGTTCAGGCGCACCACCTCCTAAACGAGGCATGGTAAACTTGTTACACTATAGAAACTTTTCATGAAAACAACTTTGTACATCCATTTCATTATGAAAATGTCAGTTAGTTCACAAACTATACAATGGTTCTCTAAAAACTCAAGAATCCTTAACCAAACATTTTATCAGACATTTGACGGGTGTGTAATGCTAGTACAAAATTATACAATTCAAGAATGGAATCATATGATAAAAACCAATGTAAAACTACTCACCAACACTTGGTAATACCCTCACAGAAGATACAACAAATCACACAATGGATCATAGATTTATAGCTCAAAACATGCTTAAATAGACATAATTTTATGAAACCCCAACATAGTTTATAACCAAATTCATAATAAGTAAGACTCATAAGTTAATAAATTAAAAACAAACAATTCATATAAAAAAAGGTTGGGCACCATGACCGAAATGACCTAATGGTTGAATCTCACATACCTCAACTTTGGAGATTTCCTTGATGAAGATTTTAGTGAGAACTTGAAGGTTGAATGAAATCCTTTGATCTGGAAGGAGTTTGGAATGCTTGAATTTGGGTGAAATATTTATCTAAGCCTTAGAGGGTTTTGGGGAATGTCTTATATGATATGGAGTTGAAATATGATTAACTATAGGTACTTTTATGTATGGGAAGACTTAGGCCCAATACCCAAAGGTGTTAGACTGAGCAGAAAGACTGAAGCAATTTTAACACTGGTCTGTGCCTTGGCCGCATTGCGCCAGGGGCACGGATCGTCTTTGGAAATCGCAAATTTTGGAAAATCAAATTTCGATATAGTTGCTCTAAATTAGGGTTATACCCATTGCCAACTCAATTTTTCCCCTGATCACATGTATGAAGTCGAATTTTGAAATCAGGCACGAATTTTGAGATATTTGGAAATTACGATTATGGGTACTTTTGAGGCACATTTTCGGGCACTTTTTGGTGTGGTTTGATCATGTCGGGCAAAAATCTTCATAATTACTTCTCTTATGTTTGTTTCATTGATATTAGAGGATGGATGTTCCCAAGGGGAAGATACTCAAACACCCCTCATGTTCTTCAAAATGCCCCATAATTGTAATTTACATATTAATCAAAGTTTTTAGTCTCTAAACTATACGCCACCATAGGATTTGACTTAGAATCGATAGAGGCTTAACATGAGGGCTCAACTAAAGGGTTCCTTATATAAAGTCTTTAGTCTCTAAACTATGTGCCATGATAGAATTATATATTACCCTTGCTATACTAGTAGATCCATCTAGCGCACTTTATCATGAAATTCTTTCCGAAATGGGTTATGTTCCCGTAAGGAGAGTTGCTTCAAATGAAATGGGTCATGTTCCCATCAGGTGAAGTATGGTTTACCTTGCCAAGTAGACCACCTCAATGATGGGTATTCATTCCTATTCTAAGTAATAGCTCGCTTGGTCTTACTCATGTCAGTTAAAGTCTTTTCCCACATATATATGGTATATTATGCAAGTTGAATAATTTAGAAGCATATTTTATTACAAGTGTTGATCATACATATCATATTGACATTATATCTATTGCTCATATATATGAATTTTGAATATGATGACTTATATCCTTATTGCATTGCACCTCACATACTTATTACAATCAAACGTACTAACGCATGCTCTATGCCTACATGATATTATCATGTAGGGATCATAGCTCCTTTTAATCATCCTTCACGTGACTAGTTTGGTACTTCGGAGAAAAGCATTAGTGAGTCCTAAAGTTCGAGGACAATATCTAAGTTACTCTTGCTGTGTTGAGACTTCTTTATGTTGAAAACTTGTTATCATTAGGGTGAGCCCAGGAAGTGTTTGGCCCTTGCTCCATTCTAAGTTAGGGGTGTTGTTGGATACTATGTTATCTTTATGTTATGAGCTTGACTCTTTTATGCTTTGTGATGATCAAAAACTCTCCAAAGTCCCGCTTTCTTTTTTAGTTATATAATTTACTGATGTTAATCATGTTTCCGCAACCACTGATGTGTGATTGATATACTAAGAGGCTTGTTCGAGGTCCCTTCTGGTTCCCCATTTTTCATGTCACATCTAGGCCCAAGGCTTGGGTCGTGACACAATACTTCAAACGCAATACTCTATTTCATTCATGTTGCCCTTGTGCAATGTGTAACATCATCATTGATATCACCACTACTCTGGGTAATAGACCTACTATATTTAAAGCTCTCTCTTTTGTAAATAAGGTAAGTAGCAAGCCCCACTTCGATGTCTGTTTCATCCCTCACAAAACTAAATTTTCCCTCCTAGAATTCTATTTTTTTCCTACTAATTTAAACCATTTAGACTCTAGAGTATATCTCTAATCCTCCAACCCATCATTAATTTATCTCGAATCTTATCAATTAGTACTGTATCATTTGCAAATAGCATACATCTTGAAAACCTTCTCCTGAATAGACTGTGTCAACTCATCTATCACTAAGACAAAAAGAAAAGGACTCAACACTAATTCTTGATGAAGTCCTATCTCAACAGGATAATATTTCAAGTATCCTTCCACCGTTCTTATAAATGTTTTGGCTTCATCATACATATTCTTTATAACCCTAATATACACCATTGGAACATCTTTCATCTCTAGACACGATATCCCACTCAGCCCTATAAATGACAGCTCTCTCCCAAGCTTACATAGTGTGGCATAATAACTTGATACCCCTGTAATTGTTGCAGTTTTGAGTATCACCCTTGTTCTTGTACAATGGAACCATTATACTCATCCTCCATTCATAGGCATCTTAGCAGTCTTCAAATGAAATTGAACTGCCTAGTCAACCACTCCATACAATCATCGACAATGCTCTTCTAGAATTCTATCAAAATTTTATTAGGTATGATTGCTCTCCGTCTTCTCATTCTACTAATGACACTTTTAACCTCTTCAATCCTGAAATGCCTGCAATAAACCAAAATTCTGATGACCATCAAAGTGTGCCAAATTACTCAACTTAATATCTCTATCCCTTTTTAATCTTAGAGTTTGTGGAAATGGAATTCTCATCTACCAAAGCCCTACGATCCTCATCATTGATGCATTTCATATGGTCCAAGTTGACATACAAATGTTCAAATGTTGTTCTCTTTGCATTTGCAATTGTCGACATAGCTTCTACTGTTGTCGTCTTATAGATATCCTTAAGCATCTACTTTTATCCTCATCAATACATTCCAACCACTTTTTGAAGGCAACCTTCTTAGCCCTCCCTTTTATTTGAACTTTGCCATACCACCACCAATTACCTTCATTAGCTAGGCCTCCCTATCTAATTGTTGATCGGTCATAAACGACCTTTTTCCTCTTATCCTTCTTCATATCTTAGTCCATTACCAAAAGCCTATATTGGGTGGAAATATTTTCACATGGAATAACATTGCAATCCTTCAAAAGGCCTCAATCATCCATCCAAAAAGAGTAAGCAATCAATTTAAGTCTTAGCTACCATTCAATGCTAGGTAAACAAGTAATTTTCCTCTTCGAAAAACATGACATAGCAATAACCAAGTCAAAGGCTTTATATTCTAACAAAGACACCCCACCTCCATTTCTCTCCCTAAAACCAAAGCCTTCATGGGCATAATATGCCTATTAAAATCTCTCTAAATGAAGATATTTCCGGTGTCTGGTATATCTCTCACAACCTCGTTCCAATCCTCCCAAAAGAGCTTTTTGACTTCCTTATCCAGGCCCACTTGAGACACATAGGCACTCACAATATTCGTAATATGACGCCAATAACATGTTTAATTGACACCATCCAATCATTTGTCCTCATGACCTCAACCACATGCTCCCTAAGGTCCTTGTCTACTAGCATACCTACTTTATTTCCATCCTTAAAGCCTCTTGAGTACCATGAGTTAAACTCGTCCATGTCTCGAGCTTTGGTATATATCCATCTAGATTCTTGAACACACACTATATTAATTTGTCTCCTCTTAAGACTATGCATTAGCTTTATGGATTTAACTGTAGGTGGCCTATGTTCTACTACCTATTCTCAAGGTGTACTAGTAATTGTTTGGTTAGAAAGGAAAATATCTGCAGGAATACAACAATGTATCAGAACTAAATATGCCGTTCCTTTAAGAATTCTTCAAGCTCTATTAGATGGGACAAAACTACTTTTGAACGAGAACTTTCACTAAACTAAGAATAGATAACTCGATAAATCACAATAGATCAAGAAGACATAATTTCTCAAAATCAACAGCCCAACGATACATAAATATATGGACCAAAAACATATAGAGTAGGAATAATGAACAATAATCAATATGATTGCTCATACACAAAAATTGTGAGAAGTTCTAAGAATAAATTTTCACCATAAACAAGTAAAAGACTAGAAACCAATTCAATTTCCTAATAATAAGTTAAAATAGCAGCAATCCAATTTAAGAAATTTGATAATATCACATCAAACAAGTCAAAAAAGATAACATAATTCAATTTCCCTATAAACAAGTCAAAAACTCAACAAAGCAATTCAAGAAAATATTATGAACAAAAATAAGTGTTGAAAATATCACTTAGTGGGAAGATAGATGAAGATATAAATAGCTTGTAGAGATCGAACCTATGTGAGCTACAAAATTAGGGAAACAAGAACCTAGTTACATCTTGGAGGATCATCGGAGCTCGCTGGAGTTGTAATTTGTAGATCAATTTGGTCTGAATCATTGTAGATTGAAGTAAGAAGAAGAAAGAAAGAAGAGTAAGAAGAAAATAGGGGTGGATTGCTATCATTCATTCGATTAGCAAAAAACAAATGACGGGATGGTCTTTCAAGTAATAGTCATTCTTGTGTTTTCACAATGAAATGGTAAAAATCTAATCAGTTACACATAGGTAAATCATGATCAGCAAAATCATGTTTTCATCTTCATTTAGCTCGCATGCTTATATAGGTAATAAATCCCCCATTTGCAGCAGACACATATCTAATGCATTCCAAATGTTATCCAAACAAATTATTTTCTTAAAATATTCCTTGGTTAAGTCTCTCCAAATGAAAACATCTCAAGTACTTCTCCTTAAGAAGCACTTCAAGGAGGTAAAGGACAATAAAAGCCAGTTGTAAATATTGGTTTTCTTTCTACCATTGTAAATAAAATCGAAGTTCCAGATAGATGTGGAATAGTGATATATACATGACATATCATTTTGGTTGTTACATTATTGACAATCAAATTTGAAACTTTAGTACCACACTATTGATGAAGTAAAAGAACGATAGTTTGAGTAAATTGTCAAGGTTTCCTCCTAATATAGTTCCCTAATGATATAGATGATATTATATAGCACATCTAATGAGTTCAAGCTTCTTATAAAAAGAAATGATACTTAAGAAGCGCCCGGGCATCAATCAAGTCCCTTTTTACAGCCCCCAATCAAGGGGTGCTTACCTTCTCACCTAGGTGTCAAAGATTCTCCCGAAAAGGGAAAATGGCTTTCTGTTCGCGAAAGTTAGATCTCTTTCAGTGATCCCTCTATCCAAGTGATTGAGTTGAAGCTTTGGGACAAAAAGCGGTAAGCGGGTGAATCAACTGCTTTTTTTTTTTAATCTGCCTGCCAGCACCTATCGACGTTTTTTGAGGTGAAGTTTGGAAATCTTTCAATTTATCTCCGGAGGAGATCAGGTCCTTTTTAGCTTAAGCCACGTGGATTGGCCTTACCGGTGAGAAAGCAACTCTCTTTAGAGTTTCATTCAAAACTTGATTTAATTAACCTTCAGCAATTGGTGCATTTAGGTTCCCTCCGTGGGCTTTACGCAATCGATCGGATTAGACCGCAACCCCCATCAACCTTAGTGTCCAAGGGAAAGAAGCTTTTTGAGAAGGGGCTTTCACTGCATCGAATTTGCTGGGGCTGCGCACCAAACGACTACAAGCGGGAGAAGGGCGTGGTGCCTTTCTTTGGTCTCCCTGGGCAGAGCAAAAGAAAGCAAAAGCAATTCCATTCTTTGCTTCGCCTTCCGGAAAGAAGGATATTCCGAGCCTGGGCAACGGGCCGTGAGCACGGTGGGGAGTCGGCTTCCAGAGTTTGAGTCTCAAGCTAGGGATCACCACTTTCTCTTTTGTTTGCACTCCCTGAAGACTTGCTAGCTTCAGAAAATTCTTGTTCCCAAAAGCTGGATCTAAGCGGCAGACCTGACACGACTGACAGATAAGTCAGCCTCCTTTTCCCATAGAATATTGTCAACATTGCCCCCTTTTTGGTGGCCGAAGCAGAGAAGACTTCCCCTTCTTAGAGATCGAAAGAGCGTGGGTTCGTGGAGCAGAAGCAATTTGTTTAGCCGGTCTCATTTGTAATACATCCGTGGTGCAGGCTCGGACACATTGTGTACATCCTATACACGTATCATAAATCTTTACTGAATGTGACATTAGGTCTATACGTTTTTTAATGTTCTAAATTTGCGATCTATAGAATGATTTATCATAATTTTCTAATCAACCCCTTTCTGGATTGGTTTATGAGATATGAGAAAGGGCGACACAAAAGGAGACTCGAACGAAGTGAGAGGGGGGAAGTAGTGAGACCAGGAATGAAATGGAACGACTACAAGCGGGAGAGCCTTTCTTTTCTTTCTTATATTTTGCAAAGATGAGCAACCTCAGTCTTCCTATTCCATCTTTTCTCGAATCTCCTATTGCCGTAGGAAGGTGGCAGTCTCATTCGACCCATTCTCCAGTCTCCCGCAAGACAGCCAAAGATGGGCGAGGATCAATTCCTCGCTTAGCTACCACTTGTCTTTGCTTGCTTACTTCTAAAGCAAACTAGACTGGTAGAGAAAGACTTTTTATTACATTATCCAGAATGCGATGCCCCAAGGTAAGAAAGTAGCAATCGACTTTCAATCCGAGTAAAGCAACCTTTCGCGCTAGGCGCCCCTATCAAAGAAAAGAAACTCCTTGTTCGTTAGCTGCATCGGCAGTTTGACATTGCAGAGTCGTTCCGCCTTTCTGCTTTCAAGCTTTTAAAATGACTACTGAACTAGGTATTTTTGAGGACCACATATATAATTGAGAGCCTATACAAACATTTAATAACCTACCTTCATTCTATTTGTGATCGTGCAATTAAGCTTAAAGCAAAAAATTCCAATTACTAATGAATTCTATTCATCTCAAAAGAGTATGTGATGGGCAAGAGTGGCTTGTTGTCTCACCTCCTATTGCCGTAGGAAGGTGGCAGTCTCACCTCCTATTGGGTGAGATTATGAAGTGTTTGTTAGTGAGGAATGAGACTCGAGGATAAAATTTGGAGTGTATTGAGGGGCATGTTGTCAAAGGAGGCAGTTTTAGAGTGGCTTGCAGAATGGCATACAAAATAAATTATATAGTCTTACCATATATTTCTGCAAGAGGTTGTTTCCACCACTCAAACCCTTGACCTCCTCGTCATGTGGCAATAATTTTGCTCATTATGAAAAGGCTTTCATTACATTACTGGAACAAGTATTAGATTATATACACATAATAAAATTGGTAATTTTACTTAGATGTTACTATGAGATCATGGGTTCAAGGCTTGAAAATAGCCTCTGACATGAAACGAGCCCAAAAAAAAGTGCATGAAAATGTACCTCGGAAGTGCTCAGAATAGAAATTTCCATACATCTCGGAAGTGCCCAGAATAGAAATTTCCATACATCTTAAAATCTGTGCATAATATCTAAAATCTTACTTCATAGTTTTGTTTAGAGGGTCAAAATTAGAGGAAAAATGATCTATTCCTGATTTTGGAGCAACCATATCAAAATTCGAAATTCCATAAATGCAAGTGCCAGAGAGCTTTTCGCGCTTAAGTCCAAGACTTTAAGTCTTGGGCCTAAGTATTGTCAAACGTGAAAATACCTATATGTAGCCATTTTTCACCTTTATATCATTCTAAGCATTTCCCAATACTCACTCAAGCACTTAGCTAATATTTTATCTCCTAAATTCAAGACTCAAAACCCTCTCTAATTCTAAAGATTTCTCAAGCTTCAAGTCTCTATCTCCAACCTTCATTAATTTCTTCTATAAAGCTATGTTATGTGGCTTTTTTTATGGGTTCCTGTCACCCATGGTTCCCAAACTTCCTTCTCCTCAAAATTGAATGATTTGAAATTTGTTTACTCATGGGTCTTATCTATTATGAAAATCAAACATACTATGTTTGGGCTTATGAAATTGTTATTGTTTTACTATGTTTTGAGACATGAATCTAAGGTCTATTGAAAGGTTTGATGAAGGATTTTAATATTTATTGCCTGGGGGTTTTACCAAATATCTATTGAAGATTTTACATTGAACTTCTTGGCATGATATCACTCTTCAATTGTATGGTTTTACACTAGCACTACACGCCCTCTATGTGTTCGATAAAATGTTCAACTGTGGTTTCTTAAGGAATTAAAGGTCCAATGCATATCTTGTGAGTTGAATGACTATGTGATAGTGATATGAAAATGATATTATGATCATATGATGATGAAATGAATGTATGTATAAGGTATTCTCTATATAGTATTGGAATGTTACCATGCCCTACTCAGGGGTTGCAAGCTGGGTAACCTGTTTATGGGTTCGTACCCAATAACCTTGTTGGATGTTTGTACCCATCAACCTATCGAGGGATTTATACTCTGACACCATGTGTTGTAGCGCGCGATGATCCACCAAACTATCGGGGGTTTGTGCTCCGGCAATATGGGTGGTAGGGTGCGAAGATCCACCAACCTATCGAGGGGTTTGTACTCCAACACCATGGATAGTAGGTTGGCACGATCCACTAATAGTTTGGTATATTCTTACACATATGTTCTATTTTATGTAAGCATGTTTTACTTAAGCATTAACCATGCATGCCATATAGCTACTATCTTATCTATTTCTTATCTCTATGTATTTTGATTATGATATCTTTCTATTGTTGCATTACATCATACACATAGTACATTCAAACATACTAACGCATACTCTATGCCTACATGATGTCACCATGTAGAAACTGGTATGTCACTTGATCATCTTCCTCCTCCATGTGGCTAGTACGACTTATATCAAGCTTGTTTGTGAGTCCTTCATTCCGGGGACATTACTTATGATCTCTTACTTTCTATTAAAACATTTCTCTCTTTTTGTTATGCATTGACTATGAATGTGAGCCCGGTTTGTTATCTTGTCCCCCGCTCTAATCATTATGTAGTAGAGATGTTGTTGTACAAGTTATATATCTATGTTATGAGCTTGACTCTATTGACTCTTGATATTTATGATGTGGGAGTTCTCCCTTAGCCCTTTACCATTACTTTTAATATTCTATTGATACCTTATTATTTTCGCAACTAAGGATGTGTAATGATATGTTAAGAGGCATGCTTGGGGTCCCTTTGGGATCCCTATGTGCCGTGTTCTGGCTTAGCCCTAGGCTTGGGTCATGACAAACTTGATATCAGAGCACTGGGTTTTTAGATCCTCTGAGGCTAACACACTGTGTTGATTAGAGTCTTATTCATGGTTGTGTTGTGTACCATAACTATGAGGAGGAGGCTATAAGATGTTTTAGGAATTGTTTCCCTTCTTCATGTTCTAAGTCATGCTATAGAGTTGAATTAAGCTTCCCTCCTTTAACGATTGTTCTTTGCTTATGCTAGATCAAGCCTAACATGAGGGGAAGATGATCCCATCCACATGAGTAGCAACCGGCCAATGGATAGCTTAGTGATGCTCTCAGCTTGCTAGCATAAGTGGTAGCTAATCAATCCCACAAAGGGCCCAAGCCCCTTATGCTCCTACACCGGCCTCTCAGGTGAAAGACTATATTAGAGTGAATCCCCTAGAATTCCATGGGTCAAAGAGTGAGGATCTTAATGAATATATTGATGAGGCTTACAAGATTTTATCTATTATAGATGTGAGGCTGGAGGATAAGGCGGAGTTGGGTATCTCAAATATGGTACCACCAGTGGAAGACAGATAAGGGATTTGGCTATGTTGTACTTTGGGAGGAGTTCAACATCGCCTTTCTTAATCAATTCTTCCCCCTTGAACATAGGGAAGCTGAGTTGGTGGAATTTATGAACTTAAGATAAGTATCCATGAGTGTGAGAGAGTATGCCCTCAAGTTCAACCAACTTTGAAAATATGTTCCACACTTGGTGGTTGACTCAAGATCTAGGATGAACAAATTTGTCATAGGTGTTTTGACTTGGTTAGTGAGGAGTGTCGGTTTTCCATGTTCATTAGTGACATAGACTTGTCTCATTTGATACCTATGCTGAGAAAATGGAGGGGGAGAAGTTGAGGAAGAGGAGACGCCATGAGGCTAAGAGGGCTCATTTTGAGGGCAAGTTCTGAAAGGGTGGAAGGATCCATCAAGGCCAAGGGTCCTCTCATGCTTATAATGGGAGATTTGTCAATGACTTCCCAAGGCCCCAAGGTGTTTGTGTGGCTATTCCTAATGAGAAGTGTCCTAGGTATGGAAGGGGTCATAAGGACTGATGTTTTAGAGATATTAATGTGTGCTTTGGCTGTGGGGAAGTGGGTCAGAAAAAGATGGATTTCACTCGAAGTCACAACAAGGGTAAGGAGGTCTATCTACAAGGTGTGATTGAGGTTCCTTTGGGGAGAGGTGGTCGACGAGATGGTGCCCCAACGCATAATCCGTTTTATGCTTTGCATGGGAGTTAACACAAAATTGTAAGGTGATAACATATGCTTCTAGATAACTCAAAGTAAATGAAAGGAACTACCCTACCCATGATCTAGAGTTCGCCGCCGTTGTGTTTGCATTAAAGATTTGGCGTCACTACTTGTATAGTGTGTATGTTGATGTGTTCACCAATAATAAAAGCCTCTAATATGTCTTCAATCAAAAAGTTTTCAATTTGAGGCAAATAAGGTGGATATAACTTTTTAAAGACTATGATATGAGTGCGCATTATCATCCCAAAAAGGCAAATATGGTGGCAGATGCTTTCAGTAGGTTGCTCATAGGTAGCCTAGCACATATTGATAGTGGTGATAAGGAAATGACTAAGGAATTTCATCAATTGGCTAGGTTGGGGGTTTGATTGAGGAGGTTGCTAGTGGTAATGTTATTTTTGTTGATCGTTTTAGGTCTTCCTTGGTTGATGAGGCGATAAAAAAATAAGATCTTGATCCCTTGTTAGAATTGAAGGCCTTGGTGAAAGAGGGCAAGGTGGAGGTCTTCTCCCAAGGGGGAGATAGTGTCCTTAGGTACCAAAGTAGGTTGTCTGTACTTTTTGTTGATGATTTAATAGAAATGATCCTTGATGAGGCCCACAACTCTTCTTATTTTATCCACCCCAACTCCACCAAAATGTATAGAGATTTGGGGGATATGTATTGGTGGGGAGGCATGAAAAGGGACATTGCAAAATTTGTGTCTAGTTGTTATAGTTGTCAACAAGTCAAAGTCAAACATCAAAGGATGGGTGGCCTAACCCAAGACATTAAGGTTCCTACTTGGAAGTGGGAAGAGAAAAGTATGGATTTTGTAGTTTGGTTACCTAAGACTAGGAAGGATTTTTATTCCATTTGGGTTGTCGTTGATAGGATAACAAAATTGGCCCATTTTCTACATGCTAAGACCACATATGGGGCTAAAGCTTGTGCAAGGTTGTACATTCATGACTTAGTGAGGTTGTATGGGGTTCCTTTATCCATCATATCAGATGTGGGGCTCAATTTACTTCACATTTTTGGAGATCTTTCCAAAAGGGTCTTGGGCCTAGAGTTAAGCTTTCTATGGCCTTCCACCCTCAAACGGAAGGCCAAGCAAAGAGGACCATCCAAACCCTTGAGGATATGCTTAGAGATGTGTGTTGGAGCTTAAAGGTTGTTTACTCTTGAGAAGGTTAGGATGATTAGGGAAAGGTTGAAGACGGTCCAAAGTCATCCAAAATCCTATGCCAATGTGATAAGAAGAGACCTTGAATTTAAAGTTGGTGATTGGGCCTACCTAAAGGTTTCACCCATGAAAGGTGTGGTCTATTTTGGTAAGAAGGGAAAGTTGAGGCTAAGATACGTTGGTCCTTATGAGGTGATGAGGAGGTTTGTCAAGGTATCTTATGAGTTGACGTTACCTAGTGAGATGGAATTGGTTCATCCGGTGTTCCATGTGTCCATGTTGAGAAAATGTATGGGTGATCTGAATGCCATTGTGCCCCTTGATGTTGTTAGTGTTGTAGAGGATAATTTGACATTTGAAGTGGTTCCAGTTTAGATTTTTGATAATCAAGTGAAGAGGTTGAGAAAAAAAGAGCTTGCTTCCGTTAAGGTCCTTAGGTGGAACCAACAAGTTGAGAGTGCTACTTGGAAGGCCGAAGCGGACATGCAAAAGCAATATCCTTACCTTTTCCACTCCACTCAATCCTAAGATATTGATCTAAGTTCTTTATTTGGTCTCAAGCCTTAAGTTCAGCCCCATGTCATTGCATATGTTGATGTTTAAATTGACAAGCTTATGACAATTTTACACTTATAATGAAACTTTTGTAATGATGTTTAAGTGAAATGTTGCATCTCAATGTGGGTTGAAATTGTCATGTTTGTGCATCTCATATATGTCTCTTTGATATTTGGGGACAATTGTTCCCAAGGGGCATATATTGAAACGACCCCAAGAAAAAGTGCCCGAAAATATGCCTCAAAAGTGTCCGAAATTATAACTTCCATATATCTTAAAATCCATGCATAATATAAAAAATCCAACTTCATTTCTTGTTCAAAGGGTCAAAATTTGGGGGAAAAAGGGTCTAACCTGATTTTAGATTAACTGTATCAAAATTCAAAATTGCCAAAATGCAAATCCTAGAGAGATTTTGGCACCCATGGCGCGATGCGCCAAGGGCGTACACTAGTGTTAAATTTTGTCCTGTTTTGACTTTGGTCCAAGACTTTTAAGTCATGAGCCTAAGTATTCCCAAACATGAAAATACCTACACTTAGCCATTTGTCACTCTCATGTCATTCGAAAGATTTCCCAATACACACTCAAACACTTAGCCAATTTTTTATCTCCTAAATTCAAGACTCAATACCCTCTCCAGATCTAAAGATTTTCTCTAAAGCTTCAAGTCTCCATCTCTTAGCTTCATCAATTTCATCTACAAAGCTAAGGTATGTGGGCTTCTTTCATAGGTTCCTTTCACCCGTGATGCCCAAGTTTCCTTCTCCTCAAAATTGCATTATTTAAAGTTGGTTTACTCATATATCCGGTGTGGAAGTAGGCCAACATTTCTATTGGCGAATAGGGGGTTTCCAAGTACATGGCCAAGTACTTATTACTTCTTGGGTTGTAATTGCTATGTTATTAGGTTCAGCCACTATAGCTGTTCGAAACCCACAAACCATTCCGACCGGGGGTCAGAATTTCTTCGAATATGTTCTTGAATTCATTCGAGATGTGAGTAAAACTCAAATTGGAGAAGAATATGGGCCCTGGGTTCCTTTTATTGGCACTATGTTTTTATTTATTTTTGTTTCTAATTGATCAGGAGCTCTTTTACCTTGGAAAATCATACACCTTATAAGAAGGCAAATGAAACCCTTAGCAATCAATCTCCGTACCTTCAGACAAGAAATGAACCTACCCTTGACAATTGAATTATGACCTTCCCACTCAAAGACGGGCTCATTAGGAAATTAAAACTTAACCTTTCGAGTTTTACAATCAATGGAAGAATGATATGCATGTAACCAATCCATGTCTAGAATAATATCATAATCCACCATGCAAGTTCAACAAAATCACAAGGCAACACTTTATACAATATAGACACAAGGCAACCCCTATTGACTCTTCTAGTAATAATGGTCTCACTAACGGGGGTAGACACCTCAAAGGGTTCACACAATAATTTTGGGCACACATGAAGCTAGTTAGCAACAAAAGCATTCTTGAAAAAGAGAGTAGTACCCGGATCCAATAAAGCATACACATCATAATCATAAATGTTTAATATACCAATAACAACATTGGGAACCTCCTCCAATCCTTGTTACCCTTGAAGGGCATTGAACCGATTATGACATGGAGCACCCCCTTGTTGGCCTCTTTGTGCCATTTTGATCAACATGAGCACCTTTTACTTAAGGAAAACCATCTTTTCCCTTGTTTTGAGCGTAGGGACAATCAACAAGCTTATGGCTTACTTTTCGATACCCATAAAAAGCATTTGAATCCCTCAAGAAGTTGCCACCATGATTTTTGCCACATTTTGGGCACCTTGAAAAAGTCATACTACCATTTCCACCTTGAGCTCTAGGCTTAGGCACCCTATCATTAGCAAATCATTTGTTTTGAGAATTGGAGAATCGTTGGCCTGGGAATTTGTGACCTTTTTGTAAGTAGTCACCCTTTGTACCTTGAAAACCACTATCATACCAAGCCCTTTTGGACTCCATTCCCCTTAGCAAATCTTTTCCCAGGAAAGAGGATTAACATGGATCACATAGCAAATAAGTCTAAGGGATGGGTAAGGTGTCTCACGCTATAGGGATATTTAGGGACTTAGGACATCTATCATATCCATCCATATACAACAAGCATAGAAGTAAAAAGGGATCAAAGGAAGTCTTCATAATTGCATAAACATACCAGGAGTCAAGCTCAATGTATAAACTTCCATATCCAACAACACCTCTAAATATGAGTGGAACAGGGGTCAAGATATCACCCGGGCTCACCCTAGAAAGATAAAAAGTCTAAAATAAGAAAGTCTTAACAAATCATGAAAACAAAGTGAATGTTGTCCCAAAATGAAGGACTCACCAAACCACGAGGATGAAGAAGATGAACAGGAGCTCCGGCTCCTACATGGTTAGATCATGTAGGCAAAAAGTATCTATTAATACTTAGATTGTACTAAGTATGCAAGGTGCCATGCAACAAGGAACATAAGTTAAAATAATCAATATGTATAATCATAATCAATGGACATTAGCTCAATATGAAATTTATGTCCAATGCTTAAGTTAATACATGCATGAAGATAATCACACTTACATAATGTATAATAAAAATTTGGAAGGAGACCCTAACCGACATATAAAACTAAGTGCGCTACTACTTGTAATCCTGATGTTCACTACACACCGAATAAAGGAGTGGTCCACTTGCCAAGGTAAACCAAGAATAACCGCACATAGTGGGTAACATAACCTAGTTGGATCCACTAGTAAAAGCCCATTTTAAGGAAATAATATAAATCTATGGTGGCACATAGTTAAGAGACCAAGACATTATATAAGGACGCCTTGGGTTGATCCCCCACCTTAAGCCTCTTTCAGTTCTAGGTCTAGTCCCATAGACTACTTGAAATGATCATAAGCTTAAGCATAACTTGCGTAACTTTTAGAAACATGATAACATGGCATGAGCAGCTCATTCAACTACATGAACCCTACACATGACATATACCTTTCTAGGCTTGAACCCTTCTAGTGAGCATTGGATTACACATGAGGGTATAGACTATAACATACTTGACCACTTCTAGTGAGCTTTATATAGTACATGAGGGTAGAATATTCATCATGCGTGACCACTTCATGCGACATGATTTTCTCACAAAAAGGTAGATATATCATAAGGGCGCAACATTTTCTTTAAAAAGCATGGGATCTTTTCATGCTTTCAATGCATGTTTAAGATCCCATATCATAACATATTTGTCATAAAATTCATGATATAATCATTCATCGACATAAGAAACCTTGTCATGTAGATTTAGTAAAACAAGGTCGGTATATGCATATGTACTTAAAATCATGCATTTCAAAAGTATGAGACAATAGAGGAATAAAATCATTTCATTTAAAGTTATCCAAATCAACACACCAATATTGAAGTAAATAACCTTACGATGGGTACCATGAAAACTAACTAAAACTCACATATTCATTCATTGCTTTTTATAGCATCATAGAGGATAAGACTTTAATATTATAAAATCCATCACATTGTCAAATCCCAATGATATTTAAGCATAATAAAATCATTACTTGAAGAACTTAAATAGAAATTATGTGCACATTTCATAGTAATATCACCATATGCAAGAGTTCATAAATACCCTTAAAATAATCAATCAATCTCATGTAGTTTGAGGAGAAGATTGGTTGGACTAGTGGAAAGGAAGGTTTCCATATTCAAACCCATATACCTCGGTGTGATTATGGTGGAGAAAACCTGGTTTGGAGATTAAAGATTCGAAACCCCTAGTTTGCACCCTTTTCTTAAAAGCATTGAAGAGCTTGAGAGAGTTTTGACACTTACAGTGTTTTTGGAATGAGGAGGAATAAGTTGAATTAGGATTTCATATGCTGATAGGGGACATAGATAGGATCAAAATGACATATCTTGGATTTAAAAAAAGAGATAAGATAAAACTACCCCCATTAAAATCCTAGCCAGATAGGTCTACGAGACCCTATTTACGAGCCGTAGAACATTCTATGGATTATAGATGGGGTTTCATCTGATGGACCTTTTTCCAAACATCAGAGACCCCTTTCTCTTAATCTCACTATACGAGGCCATCTACGACTCATAGAGAATTTTACAGGTTCTCTGATAAGTCATAGATTGAACTTCAAAAAGATCCCAAATTTCATCAACTTACCAGGTTTTACGAACCCACTTACGGGTTGTACTTCATTTTATGAGTCATAAACCCCCTTCGTAAACACTAATATTTCAAATTTTCCAAAACTTACTTCTTACATGTCTCCTACCCCGATGAGTGGGGGCCTATAGATTTGAATCTCTCAAAGTTATGTTAAAGATAGATCATTTTTCAAAAGGTTAAAGCCTATATATAGATCTTAAGTTAAGATAGCTTTTCTTATATGTTTATGATGTTAAAGCTATGCTTATAAGTTTATGATAATTTTGACTATGCATATGTTTTCAAATGTTTTCCATGGGAATGTCGTAGAACTGAGTGGGCCACTGTGGTAGGATTCGGTAAAGGAATCCTAATAGCAACCCCTTGTCTCCTTAACTATGTGATAACATAGAAGTCCTTGTAGGATATGTTCAGTCTATTGGATCCGTGTAAGGCAAAATGATCCTTAAAGATGTAATTGCAATGTTACCAAAGTTTTGGATATCTAACTTGGCAAGTAGATTCCCCTTTTCCCAATGAAGTGGTACATTGGCTTTTTCCCAGTGGAAGGAGTGAATTGGTTTTTTCTAATGAAAGGTGTTCATCGTATTAGATGTAGTAGCTCAAATGGTCTATGTAAGTTATGGTATTCTCCCAAATATGTATGATATTATGAACTTATGTTTTATGCAAGTTTTCATTAAAGTGTATTCCTTCATGGCATATTGAGCTTATATCCTATTGTATATTATTATGCATCTTGCTTATGAAGCTTATTTCTATTGTTGTATTGCATTCCACATACTAGTAAATTCCAAGTACTAACACATACTTTTTACTTACATGATCTGACCCTGTAGGGGCCAAAGCTCAGATTCATCCTCTTCCACCTTGATAGCTTAGATTTGTGAAGATCATTGAGTGGTGACTTCTCCACTTAGGGGATAATATCTCACTTCTATCTTACATATGTTGAGACACTAGTACTTTACTTTCTATGTTGAGGGTGAACCTTGGACTTGTCTTAGGCCCCATTCTTTTCTTACTTAAAGGTGTTATTGGATACCATGCTATGCTATGCTATGCATTGTACTCACTATGCATTGTTTGAGCTTCTATAGAGACTTACCCTTTAGTACTTATCCCTTATGTGATGTTATTTGATGATGTTGATGTTGATGGAAAGTGATGAATGTCCTAAGTCCCTACTTCCCCATAGCTTGAGACATACTTACCCTCCCCTTAGATATTGCTTACTATCTCATTCATGTAAATACCATTCCCATATTCATCCCCATAGAATGAGTCATGAACCCCTATTCCCTTTGAATTATTTGTTAAATGTTTGTTTTTATATTCTTTAACTAAGTATGTGCAAATGATATGTTAAGAGGCTTATTGGATTGTTTCGACTTTCCCATGCGTAGTGTCATGTCTAGGCCCTAGGCTTGGGTCGTAGAACTAAATAAGGCATAAGTTATGTATAAAGTCTTCAGTCTCATAATCATGTACCACCATAGGATTATGTGGCAATATGTCTTAGCTAGTGGATGCACATATAGCATCATTTTCATGATACCAACTTTATGGGGTAGAGTTGTACCTTTGTAAGCAAACTCCTCCTTCTCCTGTGTGGAGACCAAAATGGGGTTTCGTGTAATACTCACAAGGTCATATTATTAGTTATGGTCCTATTCCTACGTAAGTATGTATATGATGATTTTGATATGTTTTATTATTCCTTAATTTCTTATTTAAAGATGCATTTACTATTCATCATCTCTTATGCCTTATTTCCTTAATATGACTATGCATATTGTATTATAATATGATGTTTTGTTATTCCATTGCATGCCTACATACTTAATGTATTCCAATATACTAATACATACTTTTTGTGTACATTATATCACAATGTATGGGCGGGTGACAGTACTACTCCTCCATATCGTTGCTAGATCTAAACATTAAACTTGAAGACTTATTGAATTCCTATGCTTCGGGGACAAGACTTTACATTCATACTTTTATGTTGCTATGATTGAGACTCTTGATTTTTTCGTACTCTACTTGAGAGTGAGCTAGTACTGTGTTCTAGTCCCTACTAGGATATAATTATGTAGAGGCATGTTAGGACAAATTGATGTAACCCTTTTGATGGGAAGGCTCTTGACTTCTACACTTAGCTTTGAATTTAAGACTTATTTCTGCTAGCTTTATTTATGTCAATGCTTTACTATCTTATCTAGGCTTATGATATTCTATGTGTCTTAGATAGCGCACCTTTAGGTTCCACATTCACCATATTATTACTAGGTTATAGTCTTTAGTTGTTGCAGTAAGTTGCACGGTCAAAAACCAAGGCTAAAGAGGGAAATATTTCAAAATTATGCATAGGTTGCTCACCAAGAGACACACCATGGGCTTTGGTGTGCACCACTGGCCATTGTAGGACCTAGTTAAAGAAGCCCTAGAGAATTCTTGGAGAGGGGGATGACTACAAGACCTTTCATGGCCTGTGGCGTACCACAACCCATGGTGGGACTAGTGGAGAGCGCCCCTGCTAGGCCCTTCAGAAGGTACTTATCTTAACCTTGATATCGATACCATTTTGAAATGAATTCCTTAAATAAAGTGTTAATTAAGTACCATGATCAGGTATGATGGAAAACGACACGTCCTGATATTTTACCAATCCTTGGATATACATCTTTACATAATCTTCAAGGGAATAGGAAGCCTTAATTGTTAACGGGATGACTTAGTCATTCTATCCTCAATCACCGAAATCGAGTCCTGTTGCTTGCAAGTATGAGACAATCCTATTATAAAGTCCATGTTCACATCTTCCCACTTTCAAGTAGAAATTTCAATATCGTTGGCTAAACCACCTGGCCTTTGATGAATAACCTTCACTTGTTAGCAACATGGGCATTCTGCTATAAACCTTGCTATATCTTTTTTCATGCCATCCCATTAATACACTTCCTTCATGTCTCTATACATCTTGGTAGATCATGGATGGACGAAATATTAGGAATTCTGAGCTTCACTTAACATAATACCCCTTAGACCATCAACCTCGAGACCTTGGTAAGGAAGCACTCCATCACCTCCTTGTGAAGAGCCGCAATCTTCTTATCAACAATAAATGTTTTCAACTTCATTATTGCAGGATCCATGATTTGTTTGCTTTAACATCATTTACCAACATAGATTTAGACACATTGTGCATAGTACAAACACACTTATTGGATTCAGTTATTCTCACACCAAATTGGGCCAAGTTCTTACGGCCCACCATTGATATAAGCCACATTATCCATAGGAAAGCTATTAAGTGCATCAGCCAAAATGTTCGCCTTGCCTTAGTAATAGAACACACTCATGTCATAGTATTTTAGGAGTTCAGGACATCCCTTTTGCCATAAGTTCAAATCTCTTTTGGTGAGTATATATTGCAAGCTCTTGTGGTCGGTAAACACATCAACATCTATATCCTATAGAGATAGTGATGCCAACTTTTTAAAGCTACCATAATTGCTAAGTTTAGATCATGTGTTTTATGATTTCACTCATGCGCCTTCAATTCCCAAAAAGTTATATCCTATAAACTTACTATGTTTCATCAAAATACACAACAAACCTATTAGATCCTTCCTATAATGTGAAAATAAGAGTCGATGTGAGATGATCTTTCAATATTTGGAAAATCTTTTCACACTCATACAACCATTTAAACTTTACCTTCTATTAAGTCAATTTTTCAAAGGTGACGCAATAGAAGAGAATCCTTTAACAAACCTTCTATAGTACCTAGTTAAGCCCAAAAGCTTCAAATATCTGAAGGAGATAATGGTCTCAGCCTATTATTAACTGCGTCCACTTTCTTTGGATCAACCATGATACCTATAATGACCCCCAGTTTAGGAGTCTAGAGTGCAAAAAAGTTGGATAGAGAAAAGACCTGAAGTCAAGTTCATGAAGTTGACTTATGGGTCATAGATGGATATATAGACCATAGGTTTGATCCTTAAACATAAATGTTAGAAAAGGAAAAAAATTCAAATTGTGAGGTATTCCATGAACTAATTGATGGCCCGTATAAAGGATGATGGTCCACAAATAAGGTCATTGGTGAGACTATCAGACATGAAGAAATTTGGAGTTTGACAGAAAGTGGTTTACGAGTTCCCAGCATGGCCCGTAGAACCATGTAAGGCCCATGGAATAGCTTTGTGGATAGGGTCCAAGAAAATGAAACATTAATGGTGAAGTGCAGAAAGACTCTACGAGTCTAATGACAAGTCGTAGATCAAATAACGACCCGTAAGATCACTTCGTAGTTTTGAGTTCAACAAAATAATTTCAAGGTTTTTGGAGATGTTAATGGGACGAGCAGGACCTATGGCCTATAGTCCATCCCGCGGCCCCTAACTGGACTATTGTAGGGTCAATCTGACAATTTTATCAATTTCGCAATTTCTATTCCTAAACCATGTCTTTTTTTGGGTCAAAAGGGCCCTAAACCAATCCTTAAAGCCATAAGACCTTGGGCTTTCTTTCATTCTATCAATTCTAAAATTTCTCTAAGGAAATACTCTCTCAAGACAAGGCCGAGGCAAGGCTAGGGTTTCAAAGTTTTTCACAAAAGTTTGTTCTTACCAAGTCTTCGATGGTATATGAGTTTGATTTATGGGTACCCTTGAGTCCATAAAGTCCTCTTTAAATATTCTACCTTTTCTTTAAGTTCCTCAAGCAAATATGCATGGTCATGATGATTTCATCTTACATTATGTTATTAAATGATTAAAATGATGCCTTATGATATTTTATCAAGTATATCCATATTTTGGAGTTGTTGATGATGACCCTAATACTAGGATTTGCTAATGTTGAGATGTGGGATGTTTTACGTGTCTTTAAAGAATTATATGTCCATGATTTATGCAATTTATGATTGTACCATTTAATATCCTAGTCCACCTAGTTTTCAAGTAAAGTCTTGCATTATTTATGATGATGATTAGGGAAATAAAGTTAAGTTTTATAATAATTATTCATCAAAGATATAAGCTTGTTGACAATTTCCCTAAAGATGCTTAAGAAGGTCCCCAAGATGAAAGGAACATACTCACTAGCCCACCTACTCCTATAAGTACTACTTATGATTATAAGTTATGTTTTAAAGATTTTGTGGGATCACTCAGCACTAAGTGAACTTGAGGTCAGGATTCATTTCATCAGTTGAGTCATGACCCATTAAAGGTAAATCTTAATGTACCTAACTATGTGCCACCATATGAGCACTTCTATTCTAGGTTAGTCGATCTATGTAGCCATTTATGTTATTAAGATGCATGCAAAGTTGAAGGAGTTCCACCCAGCAAGTGATCTCCTTTTGCCAACGTAGAGGGTTATGCTATATTCCATGTAGTTGCTCACATGGTCTTATATGTCGGTTAAGGTCTTATCGTAAAAGTTATGTTTCTATGATATTTTTCCTTATATGTGATATCTCATGCATGTTTTATCTTCCATATTGAGCTATGTTCCTTGTTCATGCTTACTCTCACATTATGTAATTGTCATCTAATATGTAATTATTTGTTATATTTAATAATGATGGCATTACAATTTCAGGCATACATTGCATCACACATACATCATACATTCCAATGTACTAACACATATTTTTCCTGGATGACTTAACCATGTAGGGACAGGTACTCCTTTATCGGCTCGTGGCTAGTGGTTAGTGTTCGAGACTAGCACTTTTATTTGTTGTGAGCCCTTAGTTTGGGACTCTACCATTTTCCTCTTTATCTTTTATTTTATTTTGAGATGATGTACTTTTGACCCTTTGAGGCTTTTACCTTCTATGTCGTTAAATAATGGAGTCTTTTCTATTTGATAAAAATCGATTGTTACTGATTCCGTCCATCAATATATTGGTTAGTATGCTTTATGGAAAAAATTATGTCAGTTATTCATGCTTTTTAATGTTTCTTCATTGTCTTAAAAAAAGGTAAATAGATCCTTCCCTATTTCACTTCTGCATTTTTTTACATTTAATGCTTATGAATGCTTAAGATATTTCATATGGTTTGGGTGAGGTGCCCTCGGGTATCTTGTTCAATGTATGATGAACTGGCCCCTAGGTCAAGTCGTTACAACACCATCACCGGATAGAATATGCCAGGGAAATTCTATAGACCTTGTCACAACCCAAGCCTAGGGCCCAGACATGATACAGCAAATGAGGAACCCGAAGGAACCCTCAAACAAGCCTCTTATCATATCAATCACACATTTTTTGTCGCTGAAGAAAAATAACAATAACAAGTGGTATAAATAAGGGAAATGTGACTAAGGGAAGTCTTTGATAATCATAACACATTCAAGAGTCAAGCTCGTAGCATAAGTACATCAAACGTTCCAACAACACCTCTAACATAGATTGGAGTGGGGCTAAGAAGCTCTCCGGGATCACCCTCATAATAGCAAGTGTTCAACATAAGGAAATCTCAATATAGCAAACGTAACAAGGATAGTATCCTCGAACTTAAGGACTCACCAAATCATATCTCCCAAGCACCAAACTAGCCACGCGGAGGATGATCGAGAGGTGATCTGGTCCCTACATAGTAACATCATGTAGGCATAGAGTATGCATTAATACGTTTGAATGTACTAAGCATGTAGAATGCAATGCAAATAGACATAAGCCATCATAGTCAAAATGCATAATCATAAGCAATGGATAGGTATAATACCTATATGGCATGCATGATCAATTCTTAAAATAAAACAGGCTTGTAAATCATGTACTTTGTAAAATATATATTATATGTGTGGGAAGAGATGATAATCAACATAGACCAAGCGAACTACTATTTGGTATCCAAGGTATGTCACCCCCTTGGAAGGTGATTGAGGTATCCACCCCTCAACGAGGTGATTGGGCGTGTTATCCCCCAATAATGTGATCAAGGTATCCACCCCTCAATATGGTGATTGGGCATGTCACCCCCCAACAAGGCGGTCAAGGTATCCAACCCTCAACATGGTGATAGGGTATGTCACCCCCCGAACAATGTGGTCGAGGTATCCACCCTTCAACATGGTGATTGGGTGTAACGACCCAAGCATAGGGCCTAGACGTGATCTGGTGCATGGGGAACCAGAACAGACCCCAAGCAAGCCTCTTAACATACCATAACACATAATTGATCATGAAAGCAATAAAATACAACAACAGTAGAGTAAAATAGAGACAATGGGGCTAAGGGACAACTTCCATATCACAAACATCAATAATCAAGAGAGAGTCAAAGCTTATGACATAGATACATATCATATCTAACAACACCTTTACTACATAGATAAGAGCGCGGGACAAGACAAGCTACCAGGCTCACCCTCATAGTTAATACGTAAGTAAAAGAAAGATAGTCTAAGTACATAACATAAGATCATAAACATCATCCTCGGAATGGAGACTTACCAACAAGCTTGTAAGATATCATACTAGCAACGTGGAGGAGGATGCTCAAGTGGGGCTCTGGATCCTACATGGTGACATCATGTAGGCATAGAGTATGCATTAGTACGTCTGAATGTACTAAGTATGTAGGATACAATGCAGGAAGAAATAAGCACCATAAACAAAATGCATAACAAAGGCAATGTATAATCTTATAGCAATATGGCATGTATGAATGATGTTTGAAATAAAATCATGCTTATATATATAGAACATAATACAAGTGTAAGGAGTGACCACTATTAGTGCAATCCAAGGCCTACCATCTCCTTGGAGAGGCGCATGACGTAAAAACCCCTTCATGAGGTTGAGAAGGTATAAAACCCCCAACAAGGTTAACAAGGCACAACCCCCCAACCCAATAAGGTTACAAGGTACAAACCCCTCGACAAGGTTGCACGAGCATGCCACCTCCTGAGCGAGGCGATCAAGATATAAATCCCTCAACAAGATTACCCGACATGCATTGGACCTTCAATTCATCAAGAAATCATAACCAGACATTTTATCAAACACTTGTTGGGTGTGTAGTGCTAGTATAAAACCTTGCAATTTCGAGATGAAATCATGCAAGTAAATCTAATTTAAAACCATCAATTAATACGTGGTAACACCCTCAAGGAATATACATCAAAACTCTTCATCAAATCTCATATTAGATCTTAGATTCATAGCTCAAAACATGCTAAAACAATCACCATTTCATGAACCCCAACATAGTGTGCAGCGGAATTCATGATAAGTAAGACCCATGAGTAAATCAAATATAAATCATGCAATTTTAGGTAAAAGGAAGCTTGGGCATCATGGGTGAAAGGAACACGTGAAAGAAACCCATATCCCTTAGCTTTGGAGAATAGCTTGATGAAGATTGGAGATGAAGACTTGAAGCTTGAAGGAGAACCTTGAGATTTGGATGAGCTTTGAGACTTGAATTTAGGAGTAAAACATTTGGCTAAGTGTTTGAATGAGTATTGGGGAATGTTTATAATGATATGAGGGTGAAATATGGCTAAGTTTTGGTATTTTCATGTTTGGGAACACTTAGGACTAAGACTTAAAAGCCTTGGACCTAACTTGAAAAATAGGATAGAAAAAATACGATGGTGCCCCTTGGCGTGTCGCGCCAAGGGCGCAAAAACCTCTTTGGAATTCAATTTTTAAGAAAATGAAATTGCGATTCGTTTGCTCTAAAATTGGGTTTAGACCCATTTCCCACCCAATTTGACTCCCTGAACAAGAATCTGAAGTTGGATATTCGATATCACTCACGGATTTTGAAATAAAAGGAACTTATGATTCCAGGCACTTCCGAGGCACATTTTCGAGCATGTTTTTGGGGTCTTTTCAATCTTGGGAACATTCTTCCTCGAATTTCAAAGAAACATATATTAGTGACACAAACATGATAATATCAACCCACATAGAGATGCAATAATGCACTTAAACATAAAAAATCTTATCATAAGTGTAAAATCAACATGAACTTGTCAATTTAAACATGAATGTATGCAATGGCATGAGGTCTGCACATAAGACCTGAGATCATGTAGAGGACTTAGATCAATACATTAGGCTTGAGTGAAGTGGATAATTTAAGGATATCGCTTTTGCATGTCCTCTTCAGCCTCCCAAGTAGCACTATCAATTTGTTGATTCCTCCAAAAGACCTTAACGGAGGCCACATCCTTGTTCCTCAACCTCTTCACTTGTCTATCCAATATCTAAACCGGAACCTCTTGATAGGTCAAATTTTCTTCAACAACGCTCACAACATTAAGAGGCACAAAAGCATTAGGGTGTCCCATAAATTTTCTCAACATAGATACATACAAGACCAGATGAACCAAATCCATCTCACTAGGCAATTCCAACTCATAAGCCACCTTGCCAATCATCCTTATTACCCTATAAGGACCCACATATCTTGGGCTGAACTTGCCCTTCTTACCGAAATGAACCATACCGTTCATTGGTGACACCTTCAAATAAACCCAATCACCAACTTAGAATTCAAGATCTCTTCTCCTCACATTGGCATAGGACTTTTGATGACTTTTCTATCTTGAACCTTTCCCTAATCATCCTAACCATCTTAAGAGCCTCCATAACTAGATCAGGACCTAACAAAGCCACCTCACAATCCTCAAACCACCCAACCGATTATCTACAACGCCTACCATAAAGAGCCCTAAAAAGGAGCCATATCGATGCTAGAATGATTGTTATTGTTATAGGAAAATTCAATCAATGGAAGATAATCATCCCAACTACTCTTAAGCTCCAATACATAAGCCCTAAGCATATCCTCAAGCTTTTGGATAGTTCTTTCAGCATGACAATCCGTTTGAGGGTAAAAGGTCATACTAAGTTTAACTCTTGCACCAAGACCCCTTTGAAAGGACGTCCATAAGTGTGAAGTAAATTGAGCACCACGATCCGATATGGTGGACAAAGGAACCCCATGCAACCTCACCAAGTCATGAATGTATAACCTAGCGTAATCTTCAGCCCCTTATATGGTCTTAACCAGTAAAAAGTGAGTTGATTTTGTCATCCTACCATTCACAACCCAAATGGAACGAATGTCCTTTCTAGTCTTGGGCAACCCAACCACAAAATCGATATTAATCACCTCCCAGTACCAAGTAGGAATCTCTATGTCTTAGGTTAGTCCACCTAGCCTTTGATGTAACTATGACAACTAGAAACAAATTTGGCAATGTCTCTCCTCATGCCTCCCCACCACCAGAAACAAATTTGGCAATGTCTCTCCTCATGCCTCCCCACCAATACACATCCTTCAAATCTCTATACATTTTGGTGGAATCAGGGTAGATAGAATAAGAAGAATTATGGGCCTCATCAAGGATTTTCTCCCTCAAACTATCATCACAAGGCACACACAACCTACCTAGGTACCTAAAGTCACCATCTTCCCCTTGGGATAAAATTTCCACCTTATTCTCTTCCACTAAGGCCTTCAATTCTAATAATGAGAGATCAAGATCTTGCTTTGCTATCACCTCATCAACTAAGGATGACTTAGAACATTCAAAAACAACACTATTATTACCAACCTCTTCCAACCTAACACTCAATCTACCCAACAGATGCACCTCCCTAGCCACCTCTTTATCAGCACCATAAACATGAGCTAGGCTACCCATAGACACGCTACTCAAGTCATCTGCCACCATATTAGCCTTATTGGAATGATAATGCACCTCATATCATAGTCCTTAAGAAGATCTAGGCACCTTCTTTATCTCAAGTTGAGATCTTTTTGAGTGAAGATATATTTGAGGTTTTTATGATTGGTGAATACATCAACATGCACCCCATACAAATAATGACGCCAAATTTTCAAGGCAAACACCATGATGGCCAATTTAAGATCATGAGTAGGTTAGTTTTTTTCATGCACTTTGAGTTGTCTAGAAGCATAGGCTATCACCTTATAATTTTTCATTAGAACACAACCCAAACCAACTCTAAAAGCATCAAAATACACAAAAAAACCCTCTATCCCATCCGGTAATGCCAATATAGAAGTGGACACAAGCATATGTTTCAGGGATTTGAAGCTTCTTTCATACTCATCGGAGACACAAATTTAGCCTTCTTTTGAGTCAAATTTTTCATGGGAGAATCAATAGAAGACAACCCATTCACAAATCTCTGATAGTAACCCACTAAGAACAAGAAGCTCCTCTCTGATGGGGTCAATGGTCTAGGCCAATTTTCAATCTCATCCGTCTTCTTAGGATCCACCTTAAAACCATTCCCCGACACCATAAGTCCTAGGAAGGAAACCTCTCTCAACAAAAATTCACACTTCTCATACTTAGCATATAACTTCTCTCCCCTCAATCTTTGCAACACAACCCTCAAATGAGCCTTATGCTCCTCCTCACCACGAGAACGGATCAAAATATCATCAATGAGTACCATAACAAACGAACCAAGTTAGGGTTTAAACACACTATTCGTTAGATCCATGAAGATTTCCAATGCATTGGTCAACCCAAAAGATATCACCACAAATTTATAATTCCCATACCTAGTCCAGAAGGCCATCTTGGGAATGTCACACTCCTTCACCTTCACTTGATGATACTCGGACTAAAGATCAATCTTAGAGAAGTAGCTAGCCCCTTGAAATTGGTTGAACAAATCATCTATTCCCGGAAGAGGATACCTACTCTTGATGGTGACCCTATTGAGTTGTCGGTAGTGAATACATATTCTAAGAGACCCATCTTTCTTCTTCATAAACAACACCTGTGCACCCCAAGGGGATTGGATAGGCCTAATAAAACCCTTCTCCATCATGTCCCTCAGTTTTTCCTTCAAATCTTTTAACTCCATCGGGGCCATACGGAGGAATAGAAATGGGTTGAGTATCGGGGAGGAAGTCTATACAAGAGTCTTTTTGTCACGCCCCAAAGTCTGGTTAGGGCGGACTGGCACCCATTGCCGATAAGTCTCGGGAGAACCAACTTATATCTAACCGTTTTGCATTAAGTGACATCTATGTTTGGCAAGCTTCTAAGGAGATATACGGTTTTAACAAGTTAAAAGGAGATGCTTAGAGCTAGGCCGTTGGGGCCACGGTGTCTAAAGTACGAGACATGACTACATATTGGCTTACACAGTCTACAAAGCCTCTAAGAAGGAAAAGT
>JAOTQR010088327.1:0-34266 GCA_025774065.1 Solanum ossicruentum
GACAACCGAAAATGAATTTGGCAATGTCCCTTTTCATGCCTCCCCACCAATACACATCCCTCAAATCTCTATACATTTTGGTAGTACCAAGGTGGATAGAATAAAAAGAATTATAGGCCTCATTAAGGATCTTTTCTATCAAGCTATCAACACAAGGTACACAAAACCTACCTTAGTACCTAAGGGTATCATCTCCCCCTTGGGAGAAAACCTCCACCTTGCCCTATTTCACCAAGGCCTTCAACTCTAACAAGAAGGGATCAAGATATTATTTCGCTATCACCTAATCAACCAAGGAGGACTTAGAACCATTCACAACAACAACAACATCACCATCACCAACCTCATCTAGCGTAACCCCTAATCTAGATAACCACCATCAACATGAGCTAAGCTACCCATATACACCCTACTCAAGGCATCCGCCACCATATTATCCTTACCGGGATGATAATGCACACTCATATCATTATCCGTAAGAAGTCCTAGACACCTTCTTTGCCTCAAGTTGAGATCTTTTTGAGTGAAGATATATTGAAGGCTCTTATGATCGGTTAACACATCAACATGCACCCCATACAAGTAATGACAACAAATCTTTAATGCAAACATCATGGCGGCTAGTTCAAGATCATGAGTAGGATAGTTCTTTTCATGCACCTTCAGTTGCCTAGAAGCATAGGTTATCACTTTACCATTTTGCATTAGAACACAACCCAACCCAACTCTAGAAGCATCACAATGCACAATGAACCCCTCTAGCCCATCTGGTAGTGGAAATATAGGAGTGGACAAAAGCTTATCTTTCAAGGCTTGGAAGCTCCTCTCACAGTCATCGTCCACATAAACTTGGCCTTCTTTTGAGTCAATTTTGTCATAGGGAATGCAATAGAAGAGAACCCATTCACAAATCTCTGATAGTAACCTGCTAGGCCCAAGAAACTCCTAATATCCGATAGGGTCAATGGTCTAGGACGATTTATAATCACATCGGTCTTCTTAGGATCCACCTTGATACTATCCCACGACACTACATATCCTAGGAAGACAACCTCTTTCAACCAAAATTCACACTTTTCATATTTAGCATACAATTTCTCCTCCCTCAATCTTTCAAACACAACCCTTAAATGAGCCCTATGCTCCTCCTCACCATGAGAACAGATCAAAATATCAACAATGAATGTGCCAACAAATGAATCAAGGTAGGGTTTAAAAACCCTATTCATAAGGTCCATGAAGATGGGTGGTGCATTGGTCAAACGAAAAGACATCACAACAAACTCATAATGCCCATACCTAGTTAGGAAGGCCATTTTGGGAATATCACACTCCCTCACCTTCATTTGATGATACCCTGACCGAAAATCAATTTAGAGAAATGACTAGCCCCTTGCAATTGGTTTAACAAATCATCAATTCTTAGAAGAGGATATCTATTCTTGATGGTGACCCTATTGAGTTGATGGTAGTCAATACGCACCCTAAGGGACCCATCCTTGTTTTTTCACAAATAACACCGATGCACTCCAATGTGATTTGCTAGGCCTAATAAATCCCTTCTCCTACAAGTCCCTCAATTGTTTCTTCAACTCCTTCAATTTTGTGGGGCCCATACAGCAAGTGGAAATAAAATAGGTTGAGTATCGAGGAGGAGGTCTATACCACAGTCTATTTCCCTTTTGGGAGGCACGCCAGGAAGATCATTTGGAAGTACGTTAAGGAACTCATTTACAACCAGGATTGACTTTATGGGATAGACCTTGCACTCCACATCCCTAACCCTTACAAGATGATAAAGATACCCCTTAGAGATTATTTATGGGCTTTAATGCTACACTTGACCACCACATAATGACTCACCCACTCAAGGACAGGCTCATTTGGTAATTGGAATTTGACCCTACGGGTTATACAATCAATAGAAGCATAGTATATATGCAACTAATCCATCCTAAGAATAACATCAAACTCAACCATGTCTAACTCAATAAGATCACAAGGCAATATTTTATGCAAGATGTAAATGGGTCAATTTCTATTGACTTTCCTAGCAACAATTGATGCAACAATAGGATTAGATACCTCATATGACTCACACAGTAACTCAGGGTCAACATGGAACTTTTTGGCAACAACAGAAAGAGTGGCACCCGGATCAATCAATGCATACACATCAAAGTCAAAGATTTTCAACATACCACTAACAACATCGGGGACCTCATCAACCCCTTGCCTCCCATGCAAAGGTTAAAATTGATTGTGCCTTGGGGTACCATCTTGTCGGCCACCTCTCCCCAAAGGAACCACATTAGCACCTTGTGGATGAACCTCGCTGCCCTTATTATGATTTCAAGGGCAATCCACCTTTTTGTGACCCATTATTCCAGAGCCATAACATGCATTAGTATCTCTCAAGCATCTGCCTTTATGACCCTTACCACACCTAGGACACACCTCATTAGTAACCACCACACCAACACCTTGGGCTCTTGGGAAGTCATTGGAAAATCCCCTATTAGAAGCATGAGAAGACTCTTGGCCTTGGTGGAACTGTCCACCCTTTCGACTTTGGAACTTGCTATCAAAACGGGCCCTTTTAGCATCATGGCCCCTTCTCTTCCTCAATTTATCCTCTTCCATTTGCTCAGGATAGGCCATCAAACGTGACAAGTCCATGTCACTAATCAACATGGTGGACCAGCGCACCTCACTAACCAAGTTGGAAACACCCATCACAAATTTGTTCATCCTAGATCTTGAGTCAGCTACCAAATGTGGAGGATATTTCGAAAGTTGGTTGAACTTTAGGGAATACTCCTTCACATACATAGACCTTGTCTCAAATTCATAAATTCCACCAACTTAGCTTCCCTAAGTTCAAGGAAGAAGAATTGATCAAGGAAAGCCACCTTGATCTCCTCCCAAAGAACCACATAGTTGGCTTCATTCTTTTCCCTCCATTGGTTGTACCATATTTGAGCTACCCCCTTGAGCTGGTAGGCCGCCAACTCTGTCTTATTCTTCGGCCTCTCACCCATGATAGACAAAATCTTATAGACCTCATCAATGAACTCTTGAGGGTCCTTACTCACCTTTGACCTATAGAATTCCAGGGATTCATTCTCATGAAGTCTCTTAGCCAAGATGCTAGTGTAGGAGCATGAGGGGCTTAGGCCCCTTGATTAGATTGATTAGCCTCAACGTGTGCAAGAAAGGTAAGAGCATTCTTAAGCTCTCCATTGGCCAGTTGCTCCTCAGGTGTGCGGGCTTGTCTTCCTCTTGTGTTAGGCAAGATCTAGAATAGCAAAGAACAATAGTTAAGGGGAAAATTCTTCAACTCTATAGCACGACCTAAAACATGAAGAAGGAAAATATTTCCTAAAATATCTCACAGCCTCCTACTCATAGTTGTGGTGCACAACACAATGAATAAGAATGTAAGCGACGTGGTGTATTGGACTTTGAGGATCTAACAACCAAATGATTTGATACAATCTTTGTTACGTCCCAAGTTTTGGGCCTAGACGTGATCGATGAATGGGGAGTCCAAATGAACCCCAAACAAGCCTTATAGCATATCATTACACATCTTTGGTAATGGAAGCAATTGAAGTAACAATGGGAGATAATATAAACAAGGGAATTGTGACTAAGGGTATACTTCCACATCATAATCTCAAGAAACAAGAGAGTCAAGGCTCATAGCATAGATAAACAATATGTCCAATTACACCTCTACTACACAGATAGAGCGAGGGTCACGACAAATAACTGGGCTTACCCTCATAGTCAATACATGAATAAAAGAAAGATAGTCTTAATAAATAGGAAGAGATCATAAGTAATGTCCCTAGAATGAAGGACTCACCAACTAGCTTGAGAGACAATCGTACTAGCCACATGGAGGAGGAGGATGATCAAGTGGTGCACTGATTCATACATGGTGACATCATGTAGGCATAGAGTATGCGTTAGTATATTTGGATGTACTAAGTATATAGGATGCAATGCAATAATAGATAGCCATCATAGGAAAAATATAATAATTCTCAATAGGTAGCATAGTAGCAAGTTCCATGTATGATTAATGCTTACTTAAAACATGCTTACATAGAACATAATACATATGTAAAGGAGACCACTATCATATTGGTGGCTAGTCGCACCCTACCACCTTTGGTGATTGAGGTACAAACCCCTTCAATTGGTTAGTGGATCATCACACCCTACAACTCGTGACAATCGAGTATAAACCCCCTGACATAATTATCAAGATACAAACCCCTCAACATGTTTATCATGGTACAAACCACTTGACAAGTTACCCGGTATGTAACCCCCAAGTAGGGCATGGTCATATTCCAACATTATATAGAGAATACCATATACATACATTCATTTCATCATCGTATAGTTATTCAACTCATAAGATATGCATTGGACCTTCAATTCCTCCAGAACCCATAACCGGACATTTTATGAAGCACTTAGAGGGTGTGTAGTGCTAGTATAAAAATCATGCAATTCAAGAGTGTTATCACACTAGAAAATTCAATGTAAAACCATTAATAGATACTTGGTAACACCCTCAAGAAATATACATCAAAACCCTTCATTAAACCTCACATTCGATCTTAGATTCATAGCCCAAAACATAGCAAAACAGTCATAATTTCATAAACCTCATCATAGTATGCAGTTAATTTCATAATAAATAAGACTCATGTGTAAATCAACTTTATGTCATGCAAATTAGAGTAAAAGGAAGCTTGGGTATCATGGGTGAAAGGAACCCATGAAAGAAATCCACATACCTTAGCTTTGGAGATGAACTTGATGAAAATTGGATATGGAGACTTGAAGCTTGAATGAGAACCTTGAAATCTGGGTGAGTTTTAAGACTTGAGTTTAGGAGTACATTATTTGCCTAAGTATTTGAATTAGTATGGGGGAATGTTTAGAATGATATGAGGGTGAAAAATGGCTATGTATAGGTATTTTGACGCTTGGAAACACTTAGGCCCAAGACATAAAAGACTTGGACTGAAGTCAAAACTGGACAAAAAATTACACAGAGGCGTGCGGCGTGTACCGCCAAGGGAGCAAAAACCCCTCTTGAAATTGCATTTTGTGATTTTTCAATTTGATACAGTTTCTCTTAAATCGGGGTCAGACCCATTTTCCACTCAATATGACTCCCTAAACAAGAATATGAAGTTAGATTTTGGATATCATGCACAGATTTTTAGATATATGGAAATTATGATTCTGGGCACTTTTGAGGCACATTTTCGGGAAACCTTTGAGGTCCTTAGACCCAAGCATCTTCTCCAATGCTTCAATGGGGGGAATGTTGATGGAAAATTGTTTCAATGTGGAGAAGAATACTTGAACTTACCATCCCCCTTTTGCTTCAGCCTTGGGGAAAAGGAGGATGTCTTGGGTTAATCCTGTTCTTTTCTTACTCTTTCACCACTTCAGTTCTCACCTCATTGTTAGCCAAACCATCTTCCTCAACCTTAATTTCGTCATCAACACTCTTTTCACGATCCTTATCAACAACCACTGGCATTAGAGGGTCAATGGTAGTTTTTCCACTCCTTGTCATAACCTCCATGAAATGTCCCTCATTCTTTGGGTTTTAAACTGTATTTCTCGACAAGGGACCTTTTTGGCGTTGGTTCAATTGGAGGGAAACTTGACCAAATTATTGTTGTAGTTGCTTGATGGCTATTGAATGAGACTCCATCTTTTGATTGATACTTGAAATATCAAATTTCATTACTTTCAAAGTCTCAACTTGGTTCTCCGCTTTCTACAACAACTTGTCAAACATTTCCTTAATCTTTTAATTAGTAGAATTGACATCATGATTATGAAGAGGCACATAAGGACCATTTATATACCCATCTCTTCAGCCCCACTTGACTTTAGGCACCCTATCTCTCTCAAAATAACCACCACGGTTATCTCAATATGCACCCTCTCAGTTGTAGTTTCAACTTGGATTTCTAGAACCTAGAGGCCAATAGTCTGGATTGGACCCTTGGGCATTATTCCGAAAGCCCACTGCTTGATCTCTAACAAAGCAAGCATCTTCATCAGAATATGACTCACCATACATGGGTGCTCTTGGAGGTTGGTGGAGGACAACATGAACACTTTCTTGAGTTTGTTTCACCACCAAGTCCATACTCATTTTGAGTTGAGCAAGTTGTTGCATGATATCATCATTGATTTTTGCTTGCTTTGAACTAGCACTCACAATACATGAGCTCCTTGTAGTAGATCTCTCCCTTTGGCCCCATGCTCTTTCTTAACTACTTACTCCATCCTTTCCACTATCCTTATGAATGTTTGATCTAAGAACATGCCTCCCATGATGGTGTCGACACACACTTGACTATTCTTATCAAGAGCCCGATAGAAAATTTCCACTAAGGCATCATCCACGATCTTATGGCCCGAAACCATTTTCAAACATCTGGTAAACCTCTCTCACATTGTGCTAATAGAATTACCCAACAATTGCTCAAAGTTATAGATTTGGTCCTTAAATTTGAGCTTTTTGGACCTTGGAAAGTATCTCTCTAAGAAGGATCTTTGCAAATCTACCCAATTGGTGATTGAGATCTATAGGAGTTCTAACAACCATATTGCTGCATTATCGGTAAGAGATAGTGGGAACACACGTAACCCAATAGTATAGAAAGATTCTGTATACCCATCACACTTTTACACACAAAAGCAACACTATGAAGATGGTTGTGAGGATCCTCGGTAGGTAACCCTACAAACAAACCATAGTTCTGAAGCATTTGGAGTAATCCACTTGACACCGTAAACTTAGTGTCCGCCGATAGTGGTGGCAACACAATAACACTTGTGACGTCCATGGCCATAAGATTCAACCGATATTGATTCCAATGCATTCTCATTGAAATTCCTATGGTGTGGCCTATTTTCTCTTAGTGGTTGATTTTACGCTCTACCCACATCATCATCATTTTGATCCATGGCTTCATCAAACACAATATCCACTTCGCTTAGGCCATTCTCCTTTCAACCCATTGGACCTCAAGATTAATTAGAGCTAAAGGTCTGCTTTGGCTCCTTATATTGGGCATACACCTAGTATACCTTACAAAAGCAACTAAACAACAAAAATAATGTCATAAACCAAGCCTAGGGCCTCCACATGACAAGGCAAATGTGGAACCCGAAGAGGCCACAAAAAAGCCTCTTAGCATATTATTAAACATCCTTGGTCGCGGAAGCAATTAAGAAACAATAGGATAATAGAAATAAGGGCAGAGGGACTATGGGAGTCTTTCTTAGCTTAAAATGTAGAAGATTCAAGAGAGTCAAAGCTCATAGTCATTACATAACTTATCCAACAACACATCTAAAGTTAGAATTGAGCGGGGGCCAAGACAACTTTCCAGGCTCACGCTCACTGTCAAAAGCATACAATAGGATAAAGAGTCATACCATACATAAGAATAAAAGATATCTTCCTCAGAGTTGAGGACTCGCCAAACTTGCTTGAAGAGATAGTACTAGGCCCGTGGAGGAAGATGATCCAGTGGGACTTCGGTTCCTACATGGTAACATCATGTAGGCATAGAGTATGCTTGAGTACATTTGAATGTACTAAGTATGTAGGATGCAATGTAATAAGAGATAAGCAACATAATTGAAATGCATAATCATAACCAAGATAGTATATTAGCAACATGGCATGCATGAACAATGTTTGAAGTAAAACATGCTTATATAGAACATATTACATGTGTAGGAAGAGATCATCATCATAGACCAAGCAACTTAGTGCATATGCCACCCGTTTGAAAGGTGCATGGGGGGTTATCCCCTATCTTTGGAAGTACGGGATCTCCACCACCCGACAAGGTGGATGAGGTACATACTTCGTATCTATGGTAGTACAGGATTTCCACCACCCGTCAAGGTACATGAGGTACATACCTCTCACCTATGGTAGTACGGGATTGCCATCACCCAATAAGGTAGATGTGGTACATGCCCCTCATCTATGGTAGTATGGGATTGCCACTATCCGACAAGGTGGATGAGGTACATACCCCTCATCTTTGGTATGGTAAACTTGCAACACAATAGATACTTTCCATGATAACAATTCGTATATACCTTCCTTTCATCATCATAAAGTCATATAGCTCATATACCGTGCATTAGGCCTTCAGCAACTCAAGAAGCCTTAAGCGGATATGTTATCAAACACTTGGAGGGTGTGTAATGCTAGTATAAAACAATGCAATATGAGACTGAAATCATGTAAGAAACCTCAAAGTAAATCAACCCACCATCACTTGTAATACCCTTAAGAAATATAAATTGAAACCCTTCATAAAATAGATCATAGCTTCATAGCTCAAAACATGCTTAAAAGGTCACACTTTTATGAAACCCCAACATAATTCATAGTCTAATTCATAATTAGTAAGACCCATAACTAAATCAACTTAGAAACATTAAATTTATGTAAAAAAGAAGGTTAGTCACCATGAGTAAAAGAACCCAATGTTTGAAACCACATACCATAATTTTGGAGAATTCATTGATGAAGATTTGATTGAGAACTTGAAGCTTGAGTGAATTTCTTAATATCTGAAATGAGTTTGGGACCCTTGATTTTAAGCAAAATACTTGTCTAAGTGTTTGAGAAGGTTTTTGGTAATGTCTTGTATGACTTGAGGTCGAAAATTAAGTAAATATTGGTGTTTTTATGCATAGGAAGGCTAAGGCCCAAGACCCAAAGGCCTTGGACCGAACAACCAAAAACTAGCAAAAATAGCACTAAACTGCACCTTGGCCGCGTCGCCCAGGGGTGAGGATCGTCTCTGGAAATTGCATTTTTTGGAAAATAAAATTCTGATACGGTTTCTCTAAAGTAATGGTCAGACCCATTTCCCACTAAATTTTTCCCCCTGATCACGAATATGATGTCTAATTTTCGATATCACACACAAATTTTGTGATGGAAATTATGATTATGGGCACTTCTGGAGCACATTTTCGAGCACTTTTTGGGGTTGTTTCAATGCCTCCCCCTTGAGAACATTCATCCCCAAATATAAAAGAAATGTATATAAGAGAAGTAAGCAAGATAATTTCAGCCTACAGAAGAATTCAACAATGCACTTAAACATCATTTCAAAAATCTCAACATAAGTGTCAAAATCACCATGAACTTGTCAATTTAAACAAGAATGTATGAAAATGACATGAGGGCTGAAACTTAACACTTGAAGTAATTTAGGGGACTTAGATTAGTACCTTAGGCTTAAGTGGAATGGAAGAGATAGGGATATCTCATTTGCATGTCCGCTTCGGTTTCCCATGTGGCAATTTCAACTTGTTGATTCCTCCAAAGGACCTTAACGGAGGCTACATCCTTGTTCCTCAATCTCTTCACTTATCTATCCAAAATTTCTACTGGAACCTTAGCATAAGTCAAGTTGTCTTCAACAACACCCACAACATTCAATGGCACAATAGCATTGGGGTCACGTACACACTTCCTCAACAAAGACACATGGAAGACCTGATGAACTAAGTCCATTTCACTAGACAACTTCAACTAATAGTCCACCTTACCAATCCTCCTCAACACCTTATGAGGACCCATAAATCTTGTAGTCAGTTTACCTTTTTTACCAAAACGTACTACACCATTTATGGATGAGACCTTCAAACAGACCCAATCACCAACCTGAAATTCAATATCCCTTCTCATCACATCGATATAGCACTTTTGTTGACTTTGAGCTGTCTTAAATCTTTCCCTTATCATCCTCACCTTCTTCATGGCCTCCATAACCAGATCCAGACCCACCAAAGCCATTTTTCCTACCTCAAACCATCCAATCAGGAACCTACAATGTCTACTATAGAGGGCCTCAGAAGGAGCCATACCAATGCTAGAATGGTAGCTATTATTTAAGCAAACTCAAACAATTGGAGATGATCATCCCAACTACCCTTAAACTCCAACAAAAGCTCTAAGCATATCCTCAAGAGTTTGGATAGTTCTTTGGGCTGGGTCGTCTGTTTGAGGGTAAAAGTCAGTATTAAGTTTAACCTATGTACCAAGACCCCTTTAGAAGGATCTCCAAAAGTATGGAGTCAACTGAACACCACAATCTGATATGATAGACAAAGACACCCCATGCAATATAACCAACTCATGAATGTACAACTTAGCATAACATTCGACACAATAAGTTGTCTTAACCGATAGAAAATGAGCCCACTTTGTCATTCTACCAAATATAACCCAAATGGAGTTAAAATGCTTTCTAGCTTTAGGCAGCCAAACAACAAAATCCATGTTAATATCCTCCCATTTCCAAGTAGGAATCTCTATGTCTTGGGCTAGGCCACCTGACCTTTGATGATCGACTTTGACTTGTTGGCAATTATGGAAACCACATATAAATTTTGCAATGTCTCTCTTCATACCAGCCCACCAAAACACTTCCCTCAAGTCTCTATACATCTTTGTAGAACTAGGATGAATGGAATAGGAAGAATTATGAGCCTTATCAAGAATCTTCTTTCTCAAGTCATCACTACTAGGCACACACGACTTACCTTGGTACCTAAGGCCACCATCTCCCCCTTGGGAGAAAACCTCCACATTGCCATCTCTCACAAAGGCCTTCAATACTAACAAAGAGGGGTCAAGGTCTTCCTTTGCTTTTACCTCATCAACCAAGGATGATTTTGAACTATCACCAACCACAATACCACCATTATCAACCTCTCCCAAACTACCCCCAATCTAACCAACTGATGAACCTCTCTAGCTACCTCTTTGGCCCCATCAACAACATGAGTAAGGCTAGCCATAGACACCCTACTCAAAGCATCGGCCACAACATTAGCCTTACCAGGATGATAATGCACACTCATATCATAATTCTTAAGAAGTTCTAACCTCCATCGTTGTCTCAAGTTAAGATATTTTTGAGTAAACACATATTGGAGACTCTTATGATTGGTAAACATATCAAACCATGCACCCCAAACAAATAATGATGCCAAATTTTCAAAGAAAAAATCACGGTGGCCAATTTAAGATCATGGGTAGGATAATGATTTTCGTGCACCTTGAGTTGTCTATAGGCACAAAATATCACCTTACCATTGTGTATCAAAACATAACCCAAACCAATTCGTGAGGCATCACAATACACAACAAACCCTTCCAACCCTTCTGTAGTGACAAAATAGGAGCGGAGACAACCTTATCCTTCATGGTTTGGAAATCCCTTTCACACTCGTTGGTCCTCACAAATTTTTCCTTCTTTCGGGTCAACTTAGTCGTAGGAGAAGCAGTAGAAGAGAACCCATTCACAAATCTCCGGTAATAACCCGCTATGCCTAAGAAGCTTTTATTTTCCAATGGAGTCAAAGTTTTAGGCCAATTTCTAATCACTTCTATCTTTTTAGGATCCACTTTAATGCCATCCCACGTCACAAGATGACATGGAAAGGCATCCTCTTTCAACTAAAATTCACATTTTTCATCCTTAGCATACAAATTCTCTTCTCACAATTTTTATAGCACTACCCTCAAATGACTCATATGCTCCTCCTCACTATGAGAATAGATCAATATATCATCAATAAAAACCACCATAAACAAATCAATGTTGCTTTTAAAGAAACTATTTATAAGATCCATGAAGATAGCCAGTGCATTAGTCAAACTGAAGGACATAACCACAAACTCATAGTGCCCATACCTAGTCCGGAAGGAAGTCTTCGGAATGTCACACTCCCTCACTTTCACTTGGTGATACCCAGAGTGAAGATCAATCATAGAGAAGTGAGTATCCTCTTGAAGTTGGCCAAAAAGATCACCAATTCTTGGTAGAGGATAATTATTCTTTATGGTGACCCGATTAAGTTGTCGGTAGTCCATGTACATTCTAAGAGTACTATCCTTTTTGTTAACAAACAACACCGGTGCACCCCAAGATAATTGGCTAGGCCTAATAAAATTCTTTTCCAACATATCCTTCAATTTCCCTTTCAATTCGTTTAACTACGCCAAGGCCACATGGTAAGGAGAAATAGAAATGGGTTAATTGTCGGGAAGGAGGTCTATACCAAAGTCAATTTCCCTTTTGGGAGGAACACCGGGAAGGTCACTAGGAAAGACATCAAGAAACTCATTTACCACCAGAGCTGACTTTGTAGGAAAGAATTTGGACTCAACATCGCTAACCCTCACAAGATGATGGAGACACCCCTTAGAAATCAACTTTTGGGATTTAATGTAAGAGATAAACCTACCCTTGACCACCACATCATGACTCTCCCACTCAAAGACGAGTTAATTTGGGAATTGGTATTCAATCTTACGGGTTCTATAATCAATAGATGCATGATATGCATGCAAGCAATCAATCTTAAGAATGACATCAAAATCCACCATATCCAACTCAACAAGATCACAAGGCAAAATTTTATTCAAAATGCAAACGGGATAATTTCTAATGAACTTTCTAGCAACAATAGATGCACCAATAGGAGTAGACACCTCACAAGACTCACACAATAATTTAGGCACAACATGAAACTTTTTGGCAACAAAAGGAGTAACAAAAGAATGAGTGGCACCCAGGTCTATCAATGCATAGACATCAAAATCAAAGACATTTTATATAGCAGTGACGACATCGGGAACCTTATCTACCCCTTGCCTCCCTTGAAGAGCATAAAACCGATTGTGCCTTGGTGTACCACATTGTTGGCCTCCTCTCCCCAAACGAATCATATTTGCAACCTGACCTTATGGATGAACATCTTTACCCTTGTTGTCATTACGTGGACAATCAATCATCTTATGGCCTACTTCCCCACAACCAAAACAAGCATTGGTATCCCTCAAGCATGGGCTACCTTGACCCTTACCACACTTTGGACACATAGCATTAAGCACCACATCACCATCACCTTGGGCCATTGGGTAGTCATTGGCAATCCTTCTATTAGGAGCATAAGAAGACCCTTGGGCTTGATGAAACTGTCCAACTTTGAGACCTTGGAACGGGCCCTCTTAGCCTCATTGCCCCTTCTCTTTCACAACTTCTGCCCCTCCAATTGTTCGACATAAGTCTTAAGGCGGAACAAGTCCATGTCACCTATCGTCATGGCAGCATTAAAAATTTGACATGCCTTGGCCTCATTACCCCTTCTCTTTCGCATCTTCTCCCCCTTCAATTGTTCGACATAATTCATAAGGAGGGACAAGTCCATATCACCTATCAATATGGCGATACGACATCCTTCATTCACCAAATCGGATACACCCATCAAAAACTTATTCATCCTAGACCTCAGGTTGGAAACCAAGTATGGAGCATATTCAGATAATTGGTTGAACATAAGGGAATACTCCCACACACTCATGGATCCTTGCTTCAAATTCATGAACTCCATCATTTTAGCCTCCCTAAGCTCAAGAGGGAAAAACTGGTTGAGGAAAGCCGCCTTAAACTCCTCCCAAAGAATCACATGGTTGATCCCCTTCTCCTTCTTCGATTTAGTATACCATATTTGTGCCACCCCTTTGAGTTGGTAGGCCGCCAACTTTTCCTTCTCTTCTGATTCAACACCTATTAGACAACACTTGGTACACCACATCAATAATTTCCTAAGGGTCCTTATCCACTTTAGACCCATTGAACTCCGGTGGCTTCATCGCCATGAAATCCCTTACCTTAGATGCCAGAGTAGGAGCATGAAGGGCTTGGGCCCCTTAGTTGAGTTGATTGGTCATGGCTAGAGCTAGCATGGAAATAGCATCTCGGAGCTCTTTTATGAGTTGGTTATTCTTCGGGAGTGCAGGCTCTTCTTCCTCTTGGGATAGGCATTATCTAGCATAGAAAAGAATATTTATTAGGTGAAAACTTACCTTAAATTCTATAGCATGACATAGAGTACAAAGAAGGAAAACATTTCCTAAAACACCTCACATCCTCTTGCTCATAGGTGTGGTGCTTTTCAAAACTATGAAGATGACTCTAATTGATGTAATATGTTGAATGCCGAGGACCATTAATAACCTAGTGCTCTAACACCAAGTTTGTCATAATCCAAGCCTAGGGCCTAGATGTGACACAGCAAATGGGGAACCCGAAGGGGCCCCTAACAAGCCTCTTAGCATATCATTGCACATCGTTGGTCGTGAAAGCACTTAAGCAACAATAAGAGAATTGAAATAAGGGCAAAGAGACTAAAAGAGTCTTTCTTAGCTTAAAATATACAAGAGTCAAGAGAGTCAAAGCCCATAGAATCATTACATAACTTGTCCAAGAACACCTCTAAACTTAGAATTGAGCAGGGACCAAGATATCGTGCTCGAAATTGATGACTCACCAAACTTGCTTGAAGATATAGTAGTAGCCACATGGAGGAAGATGATAAAGTGGGCTTCGGTTCCTACATGGTAAAATCATGTAGGCATAGAGTATGCATTAGTACGTTTGAATATACTAAGTATGTGAGATGAATGCAACAAGAGATAGGCAACATAATCGAAATGCTTAATGTAAGCAAGAAAGTATTTAGCTACATCGCATGCATGAAAAATGTTTGAAGTTAAACATGCGTATATAGAACATATTACATGTGTAAGAAGAGACCATCATCATAGACCAAGCAACATAGTGCTTGGAATCCAAGGCATGCCACCCGCTTGGAATCCAAGGCATGCCACCCGCTTGGAACATGGATGAGGTACATACCCCTCATCTTTGGTAGTACGGAATTGCCACCATGCAACAAGGTCAATGAAGTACATACCCCTCATTTATGGTAGTACGGAATTGCGACCACCAGACAAGGTGGATGAGCTACATAACCCTCATCTTTACTATGGTCAACTTGCAATACTATAGAAACTTTCCATGATAATAACTCACATATACCTTCCATCCAGTATCTTAAAGTTGCTTAAATCATATACCATGCATTAGGCCTTCAATAACTGAAGAAACCTTAGCTGGACATTTTATCAAACACTTGTTGGGTATGTGAAATCATGCAAGAAATCATGAACTAAATCAACCCAACAACAATTTGTAATACCCTTATGCAATTTACATTGAAACCCTTCATCAAATATCAAAAATAGATCATAGCTTCATAGCTTAGGACATTCTTAAATAGTTAAACTTTTGTTAAACCCCAACACGGTTCATAGTCAAATTCATAATAAGTAAGACACATACATAAATCAACTTAGAAACATACAATTTATGTAAAAAGGAAGGTTGGCCATCGTGAGTGAAAGGACCTGATGGTTGAAACCCATATATCTCAACTTTGGAGAATTCCTTGATGAAGATTTGATTGAGAACTGGAAGCTTGAGTGAATTCCTTAAGATTCAAAATGCATTTGGGACCCATGATTTTGAGTGAAATAATTTTCTAAATGTTTGAGAAGGTTTTGGGGAATCTCTTGTATGATCTGAGGTTGCAAATTAACTATGTATAGGTAATATAACGTATAGGAAGGCTTAGGCCTAAGATCCAAAGGCCTTGGTTGGAAACTGAAAACTGGCAAAAGAACATTGATCTGCACCCTGTCAACATCGCACCGGGGGTGTAGATCGTCATTAGAAATCTCATTGTTTAGTAAACAAAATTCAACACTTGAATTAACTACAAGTGAAATCAAGCCAAAACCTCACTGTATTCGCTGGCAACGGCGCCATTAATTTTGATTATGCTCACATAGTACCTCTCATTTTGAGGATAAAGCAATCGCTGTCAAATATAAAACCTAACCATTGGTTAGGGTCGAATCCCAAGGGAATACGAGGCTTTGTGTCACTAACCAAGCCTAGAGTCTAGACATGACCGACGAATGGAGAACACGAAGGAACCCCAAACAAGCCTCATAACATATCATTACACATCCTTGGTCATGGAAGCGATTAAAATGACAATGATAAATAAGCATAAACAAGCGAATTGGGACTAAGGATAAACCTTCATATCATAACATTGAAACGACCCTAAAATGTGCCCAAAAATATGCCTCGGAATGCCAAAATTTTTAATTCCATATATCTCAAAATCCATACATGATATCAAAAATCCGACTTCATATTCTTTTTCAGCATGTCAAAATCAGGGGCGAAAGGGTCTAACCCCGATTTTAGAACAATTGAATCACAATTTCAAATTTCCAAAATTTCAATTTCTAGAGATGATTCGCGACAGCACCTCGACGCCCAGCTGTCGTGAACATGTGTTAATTTATCATCTGCGACAAGTTTGCATTGCATACGTGTGTATTTTTTTGCCAGTTATTTCTATCTTGGTCCAAAGCTTTTTGGTCTTGGGCCTAAGTGTTCCCAACCGTGTTTTTACCTATACTTGGCCTTTTTTCACCCTCTTATCATCCTAAACATTCCCCAAAACTCACTCAAACACTTAGTCATATTTTCACTCCCAAATTCAAGTCCCAAACCCTCAAACTAAGCTAAGGTTCTCTTTGAAAGTTCTTCTTCAAGCTTCAAGTCTCTATCTCTAATCTTCACCAAATTCATCTCTAATCTAAGGTATGTGGGCTTCTTTCATCGGTTCCTTTCACCCATGATATCCAATCCTCCTTTTACTCAAATTGTTTGATTTAAAGTTGATTTACAAATGAGTCTTGCTTATTATCAAATTTACTGCACACTATGTAAAAGCTATGTAAAGTTGTGACTGTTTTACTATGTTTTGAGCTATATATCTTTGATCTATTGTAAGATTTGAGGAGGGGTTTTAATGTATGTTGCTTGAGCGTGTTGCAGTGCATTGATTGATGGTTTTACAATAGATTTTCTTGCATGATATCATATCTATATTACATAATTTTATACTAGCATTACACACCCTTTAAGTGTTTGGTAAAATGTCCATATGTGGTTTCTTGAGGAGTTGAAGGTCCAATGTATGAGATATGATATAAATGCCAATATGATGATGAAATGAGTTGATGTATATGATATAGTCTATATGAAGTGTTGCATTGGACCATAACCGATCTGCGGGGATATGTGCCCAGCTAACGGAGGTTGGGGCTTGTACACATCAACCATGTGAGGGGTTTGTACTTCGCCACTGTGATAAGGTGTAATCATCATCAACCATGTGATCGGTTTGTACCACACAACTACCAAGGGGTTCATACCCCGACAATCTAACTTAGTCTCTTCTACATATATGATATCCTATTTGAGCATGAGTTACTTAGGCATTGATCATACATGCCATATTACTATATTATGCCTATTACTTTATATTATGAATTTTGATTATGATGGCTATCTATTGTGGCATTACATCCTACATACTTAGTACATTCAAATGTACTAACACATAGTCTTGCCACATGATATCACCATGTAGGAACCAGAGCCCAATTTAATTATCCTCCTCCACATGGCTAGTTCGGTGCTACTAAAGCTAGTTGGTGAGTCCTCAACTTCAGTGACCTTAGTTTATGCTCTCTTGTTATGTATTGAGACACTCTTCTTTATATTCTATTTGATAATGAGGGTGAGCCCGGTTGCTTTGTCTTGGCCCCCCGCTCTTATCTATGTAGTAGAGGTGATTGTTGGACATGTTATGTATCTATGATATGAGTTTGACTCTTGTCTCGTGACTATGATTTTGTGCAAGCTTTTCCCTTAGCCCTTTTGCCCCTATTCTTGCTCTTTTAGGTTGTTTTTATATGCTTCTGTGACCAATGATGTGTATGACAAGTTAAAAGGCTTGTTTGGAGTTCCTTCAGGTTTCCTCATTCACTGTGTCGCATCTAGGCCTAAGGCTTGGATCGTGACAAACATCAAGAAACAAGAGGGTCAAGACTAGTAACATAGATACATTCCATGTGCAACAACACCTTTACTACATAGATAAGAGCAGGGGCCAAGATAAACAACCGAGCTCACCCTCATTGTCAATACATAACCAAAAGAAAGGTAGTCTTAATACATACGAAGAGATATTAAGGAACGTCCCTGAAATGGAGCTTTCACTAACAAGCTTGAACGACAATCAAACTAGCCACATAGAGAAGGAGGATGATCTAGCGGTGCTCCGATTCCTACATGGTGACATCATGTAGGCATAGAGTATGCATTAGTGTGCTTGAATGGAATAAGTATGTAGGATGAATGCAACGAAAGATAGGCAACATAGATAAATGGATAATCATAAGCAATGGATACCATACTAATAATATGACATGTATGAATGATACTTGAAGTAAAACATGCTTTTATAGAACATAAAATATGTGTAAGAAGATACCATTAAACTATTAGTGGATCATCACACCCTACCACCCATGGTGATTGAGGTACAAACCCCATCAGTAGGTTGGTGGATCGTCGCACCCTACCACCCGTGGTACTGGAGTACAAACCCCCTGATAGGTTAGTGAATCGTCGCACCTACCACCAGTGGTACCGAAGTACAAACCCCTTGATAGGTTGATAGGTACAAAGCCCTATCAAGGTTAATAGATAGTCACACCCTACCACCCTTGGTGCCAGAGTACAAACCCCCCGACAGGTTATCAAGGTATGAACCCCTTGAGAATGTTACCCAGCGCGCAACCCTTGAGTAGGGCATCATCACATTCCAACACTATATAGAGAATACCATATACATACATTCATTTCATCATCATATCATTATCATCATATAGTCACTCAATTCATAAGATATACATTGGACCTTCAATTCCACAAGAAACCATAATCAGACATTTTATCAAACGCTTAAAAGGTATGTAGTGCTACTGTAAAACAATATAATACAAGAGTGAAATCATGGTAGAAAATTCAATGTAAAGCCCTCAATAGGTACTTAGTAACACCCTCAAGCAATGTACATCAAAACTGTTCATCAAATCTTACATTATATCTTGGTTTTAGTTCCCAAAACAAAGGAAAACAATCATAATTTCATAAACCCAACATAGTGTGCAGTGATTTTCATAATAAATAAGGCCCATGAGTAAATCCACTTTAAATGATGCAATTTTTAAGAAAAGGAAACTTGGGCATCATGGGTGAAAGGAACCCATGGAAGAAACCTACATACCTTAGCTTTGGAGATGAACTTGATGAAGATTGGAGATGGGAACTTGAAGCTTGATTGCAATCCTTAAGAATCCGGGAATGGTTTTGAGACTTGAGTTTAGGAGTAAAATATTTGGCTAAGTGTTTGAATGACTATTGGGGAATGTTTAGAATGATATGAGGGTGAAAATGGCTAAGTAAAGGTATTTTCACATTTGGGAACAGTTAGGCCCAATACTTAAAAGTCTTGGACTGAAGTCAAAGCTGGGCCAAAATTAACACTAGTGCGCGCCCTTGGCACGTCATGCCAAGGGTGCGAAAAGCTCTCTGGAACTCATCACTTGGAAAAATGAATTTTCTAATCGTTCGCTCTTAAATTGGGATTTAGACCTATTTTCCACTCAAAATAACCCCTTCAACAAGAATATTAAGTTGGATTTTCGATATCGCGTATGAATTTTTAGATATATGGAAATTACGATTCCGAGCACTTCCAAGACATATTTTTGGGAACTTTATTCAGGGTCGTTACACTTTGCCACTTTTATTCACTAACAATCAATTCAACCATCAAATAACTCTATTCTTAAGGGGGCTGGGGGGTTGCAATTATTGGTAGTAAATAAAACTATACTAATAAAATATAGAGACAATCTAATTGGACAACAACTTGGGAAATTGTGTTCCCCTTGATTCAATAACTCAAACACCCTGGATAACACAACCTAAATTAGGACATTGCATACAGGATGGTAACTTAAGTTCTTCCAACCCTTGGGCAAAGCCGGAAGTCCAATTTCACTATGGCGCTTGGTCGGCTACCATAGTGTGCCAACTAACCATTATCTATTGTCCCAGTTAGCCTCTCCATCAATTTCCTTTTCCTATTCACCACTACCTTGATCGAGATCATGACATTTAGGCGGGGTTTAATGTTGGCCACCATCAAACAACAAGCAAAATGAAGGAAAATGGATAATACATGTAAATACTCAACTCAAGAGGTGCAAATAATCTGGTTTAGTAAGCTAGCTACTCATGGTTCCCACAACCTAGGTTTAGCCACTCATGGCTTGGGCACACAAATCAACAATGAAATAAAAGACATAAAGATTTGTTACCCAAGAAAATTGAAGAACAATGAAATCCTTTTGAAATAAGAATCACAAACTTGAATGACAAGATTAATCCACAAGTGAATCTAAATCCCCAGCAAAAATGAGAAGTAAATTAGGAACCATAATCCAATATTATTGACCATGGTATCATATATAACTTTACCAACTTTAGAATGTAGACCTTAGCATAAGCTTCGACACCATAAGAAGTCTTCACCAGCAAAAAGTGGGTTGTTTTCATCATTTTGTCATAAAACAGTCATATAGAATCAAATTGCTTCCTAGTCTTTGGCAAATCCATAAGGAAATCCATATTCACTTCCTCCAATTTCCAAGTAGGTGTCTCAATGTCTTGGCCCAAACCACCTGATATTTAGTGGTCTATCTTCACTTGTTGACAATTTAAACACCTCATCCCACACTTTTCTATATTTTTCTTCATACCATTCAACCAATACACCTCTTTCAAATATCTATATGTTTTGGTGGATCCTAGGTAAATAAAATACTTAGAGTTATGAGACTCATTAAATATCCTTTCCTTTAGACCATCCATATTAAGAACACACAACCATCCTTGGTAACAAAGTACTCCATCTCCCCCTTGTGACAAGATCTCGACCTTCTTATAAACCACCAACTTCTCAAAATTATCTAAGATATGATCCATGTCTTATATTACTTTAACCTCCACAATCAAAGATGATTCTTCCCCATTTGGCACAAGTACACCACCATTATTTAAGCTATACAACCTTACATCCAGATGAACGAAATTGAGTACTTCTTCACCTAGCTGGTTCTTGCTATCCTCAACATGCGCAATGCTGCCCATAGACACCCTACTATGCGAATTGACCATAATATTAGCCTTTCCTGGGTGATACATTGTTGAATGTTTAAGATACGCCTCTATTTCAAGGTCAAAGCGATCGTCAATAGTAAAAAATCCTAACTAAGTTTAGGGTCGAATCCAAAGGGAATATGGGGTTTTGGCACTTTGATTCTCCAATAATCAATTCAAATATCAACTAATTTAATTCTTAGAGAGGGGGGAGGGGTTTGCAATGGTTTATAGAAAATTAAACTAAACTAATAAAACGGAGAGTCAATCAAATAGAAGAGAAACTTGGGTAATTGTGTTCCTCGTGATTCAAAAACTTAAACATCTTGGATAACACAACCTCAATAGGGATAAAGTATGCAGGATGGTAATTTAGGTTCATCAAGCCCTCTTCTGATAGTAAAGATCGAATTTCACTATGGCGCTTGGCTGGCTAACATAGTGTGCCAAACTAACCATTTCCCATTGTCCTAGTCAACCCCTCCTTGGTTGGGTTTGGTTGATTAGATGAGAATACATCAATCAAATTCTGTTAACCATTTCCTTTTCCTATTCATCACTACCTGGATTGGGATCATGATACTAGGTGGGGTTGAAGGTCGGGCACCATTAAACAACATGCAAAATTAAAGAAAATGGCTAACACATACAAATACCAAACTCAAGAAGTGAAAATAATCCAGGTTTTCTAAGCTAGATTCTCATGGTTCCCACAACCCCAAGTTGTGGGTTTAGCTACTCATGACTTGGGAAAATAAATTGACAATGAATGAAGAAGACATAGTAGATTTCTTACCAAGATGATTGAAGAACAATGAAACCAAATTTTTATTTAGAATCACAAGCTTGAAAGATGAAGTTAATCCACGAGTGAATCTAACCTCCACATTTGAATCTCCAAAGATAACCCTAAATATCTACTTTCTATTCTCTCTACCAAACTCTCCACAAAACTCAAAAACTATGAAAAATATGAAGACTTGTGCTAAAACCCTAAAATATACTATTTATAATATTTACAAATGATTCCCTAAAATTAAATAGAAAATCTGGTCGGCATCAGCTATGGCTTGTAGTTACGACTCGTAGTATCCCATACAAGTTGTACTCGGGCTTTCGTAGTCAACACTTTGCAATTTGGACTTCCCTCTACAAGTCATAGTCTAGTTTATGACTCATAATGCCTTCTCGTAGTCCACACTTGCATTCGTCGGTCCAATCTTTATCAACACAGTAATTTTCTACTAGACCACCTTTTACAAGTTGTAGAAGGGACTACGACACACACTTAGGACTAGTATGGCTGAACTCCAAATTTTTAAACTTTGCTTTTGAACACTGTAAGTTAATGCGAAACCACCTCTATGACTTCAAGTGGGGCCCAGATGTCCTGAAAATCAGCAAAATTCTGCAACTTTTCCCAAAATTAAGCCAACATGTATTTTATACAAAAATAACCACAAAAACACATAAAAACAATAAAAGTCACATTGAGAACACACATAATCCCAGGTTTTTGGAATCAAATGTACTGTATTTTGATAGCACACCATATATCTCACTCATATCATAGTCCATTAGAAGCTCCAACTACTTTCTTTACCTTAGGTTCAAATCCCTTTGGCTAAACGTATAACACAAACTTTTGTGGTTTGTGAATATATCAATATGCACCTCATAGAGATAGTGTCCCCAAATATTTCAAAAAACTACTACTCCCAATAACTCAAAATCATGGGTATGCTTGTTCTTTTCATGTACTTTCAATTACCTTGAGGAATTGGCAACGACCGTCCAATGTTGCATGATAACACAACCCAATACTATATCTGAGGCATCATGATAAACAACAAAACAATTTGAACTTTTGGGAAATTTCAAAATAGGGGCTGAAGTAAAAAGAACTTTCAAAGTTTGAAAACTTTTCTCATATTCATCGGACCATTAAATTTTCACTTTGTTTTGGGTCGATATAGTCAAAGGAGACTAATGGAAGAAAACCCCCTAATAATTCTTTTATAATGTCTATCCAAACCAAAAGAGCTCATAATATCATAAGGAGATAATGGTCTAGGACAATTCTTCACCACCTCCATCTTCTTTGGATCAACTCTAATACCATCACCAAAAATAATGTGGCCAAAAAAAGCCACCTCCCTTAGCCAAAACTCACACTTGCTAAATTTGGCAAAATGTTGCCTATCCCTCAATGTTTGCCACACAATCAACAAATGGTCCTCATACTCCTTTGTATCTTTGAATAGACCAATATATCATCTATGTACATAACCATGAACATAACCAAATATGGTTTAAAGATCCTATTCATCAAATCCATCAAAGCGGTAAGAGCATTTGTTAGTTCAAATGAAATAACTAATAATTTAAAATTACCATATAATGTTTTAAATGTTGTCTTTGGAATGTCATCCTCATTGAACCTCAGTTGGTAATATCCGAGCAAAAGATTAATCTTAGTGAAATAGCTTTCACCTTATAGTTGATAAAATAGGTTATCTATCCTCATAACTGGATATTTGTTTTTTTAAGTCACCTTATTCAATTGCTAGAATCCACACATATCTGAAGTGAACCATCATTTTCCCTTACAAAAAATATGAGAGCACCCCATGGAGACACACTAGGACTTGTGAACCCTTTACAAAGAAATCCTCTTAGTTGTTCCTTCTATTCTTTTAACTCTGTTGGGGTCATTCAATATGGAGATATAGATATCAGTTCAGTAATAGGTACAATATCAATGCCAAAGTCAATTTCCTTTTTAGGAGGAAAATCGAGAAAGACATTAGGGAATTCATTAACTATAAGAACCGAATCAACAATAGAAGCCATTGACCCAATATCCATGACTTCGACAACATGATATATTTGTCCCTCGGAAATCATTTGACAACCTTTAACATAAGAAACAAACTTACCCTTGATGTTCACTTCCACTCAAGGATGGACTCATTAGGAACTTGGAATGTGACCCTATGGGTTCTACAATAAATAGATATATGCAACCAAGCCATACCAGGAATGTGTCCCTCGGAAATCATTTGACAACCTTTAACATAAGAAACAAACTTACCCTTGATGTTCACTTCCACTCAAGGATGGACTCATTAGGAACTTGGAATGTGACCCTATGGGTTCTACAATAAATAGATATATGCAACCAAGCCATACCAGGAATAACATCTAAATTAGTCATGTCAAGTTCAACAAGATCACATGAAGAGACCCTATGCAAGACCGACATGGGACAATTTCAATATACTTTGTTTGCTAGGATCAACTAACTAATAAGAGTATAGACCGAGTAAGGCTCTAACAATACTTCGAGAGATATATCAAACTTTATGGCAAGGTAAGGAGTAATAAAGTAAATATTAGCACCGGGGTAAAGCAAAGTATACACATCATGATCAAAGACTATTCACATATTGCTAATCATATTGGGAGACTCCTCAACTATTGCCTAGTATTTCAAGCATAAAATTTGTTGCCACGAGGACCACCTCCTTGTGCCTGGGAACCTTGTTGTGTTTTCCCATTTCAAGCTACTTGGCCTTGAGGATGCCTCTCTATATCCTTATTAGAAACATTAGGACAATAAAACATCTTTTGCCCCATATTTCTAGAACCATAGAAAGCACCCGTTTTTCTCAAACAAGCAACAATATAGTTCGTTCCACTTAGGGAACAATGGATGAATAACACCACCACTCTTTATAACATCACCTTGAACCGTAGATGTAGGCACCCTATCCTTATCAAACCTTTGAGGAGCACTTTTGGACAACTCCTAGACTTGTTGGAAACAACAACCACTGAACATAGCATGTGAAAATCCACCATCAAAATGAGCAGTTTTGGAATGCCTCATCCTTATCTATTGAAGTTTCTTACTCTCTGCTTGCTCGGCATAAGTCATTAGCCAAAAAATATCGATCTCTTTGATTAGCATTGTGGCTTTACACCCCATTTTCATCAAATTGGACACTCCCAAGGTGAATTTATTCATATGGGCCCTGGATTCAGCAACCAAAGAAGGAATACACTTAGAAAACATTTGTGTTGAGGGAATTCTCCCTCACACTCATTCCATCTTGTCTCAAGTTCATAAACACCATCACTTTAGCTTCCCTTAGTTCAAGCGGGAAGAAGTATCAAGATGTCGCAATCAATAGAACCTTCTTTAACTTTTTCAAACTTCCATTGCACGAACTAAACTTGAGAAACTCCCTTGAGTTGATAAGCCGTAAACTCGGCTTTCTCATCTGATGAACCCATAATAATGTTAGAACTGGGGTGAACTGTGCTGCTCATTCTTACAAATACTATATCATGCACCAATACACTTCCCTTAAATCTCTATGCATCTTGGTAGAACTGGGGTGAATGGAATATGATGAATTGGGAGCCTCATTCAAAATCAAGTTCTCAAGACATCGATATGGGGCACACATAACCTACCTTGGTATCTACAAACACCATCTTCCCATTAGGAGAAAACCTCCACCTTGCCATCCTTTACAAATAACTTCAATCCACTAATGCAAGGTCACAATCTTGTTTGGTTTTGACCTCTTCAATCAAGGAAGACTTAGAACTATCTACAACCACTACACCTTCATTTTCGGCTTCATCCAACCTAACTCTCAATCTGGAAAATCAGTGAACTTCTCTTGCTAATTCTTTCTTAGCATCATCAATATGAGTCGTGCTCTCCATGGAGACTCTACTTAGAGTATCACCCACAACATTAGCTTTACTAGGATGATAATGCACACTCATGTCATAATTCTTAAGGAGTTCCAACCATTTCCATTGCCTTAAATTTAAATCTCTTTGAATGAACATGTATTGGAGACTCTTATGGTAAATGACCACATCTACATGAAGCCCGTATAAGTTGTGGTGTCATATCTTCAAGGAAAATATCACGGGCACTGGCTCAAGATCGTTTGTGGGATAACCACCCTCATGCTCCTTTAGTTGCCTAGAAGCATAGGCAATGACTGACACACCCGAAACCAACTCTTAAAGAATCACAATACACCACAAATCCTTCTAACCCTTTTTGTAGAGCCAAAATAGGAGTGTACATAAGCTTATCTTTCAAAGTTTAAACTTCTCTCACATTCATTAGTCCATAAACATTTTTCCTTCTTTTGAGCCAGCTTTGTCAAGAGAGAGCCAATTTAGGAGAAACCCCTAACAAATCTTCGGTAGTACCCCATCAAATCCATGAAACTCCTAATATCCGTAGGAGTTAGGGGTCTAGGATGATTCTTTACAACCTCCGTCTTTTTTGGATCCACTTTAATCGCTTCAACCATCACCACATGTCCTCATATTGCAATTCCTTCAACCAAAATTCACATTAGTAAAACTTAGCAAACAATCTTTCTGCTCTCAATGTTTGCAACACCACCCTCAAATGTTTCATATATTCTTCTTCACTCTGGGAATAATCAAAATATCATCAATAAAGACCATTATAAACATGTCGAGGTAGGATTTAAAGACCATATTTATAGGATCCACACATATTTTCAAAGTATTAGTTAGGCCGAAGGACATTACCACAAACTTAAAACGTCTATATCTTGTTTGGAAGGCCATTTTAGAAATATCACACTCCCTTACCCAAAATTGAAGATACCCAGACCGAAGGTCAATATTTGAGAAGTGACTAGACCCTTGTAGTTCATCAAATAGGGCATCTATTGTTAGCAAGGGATATTTGTTCTTCACAGTGACCTTATTGAGTTGCTGGTAATTGATGCATATTCTAAGTGATCCATCTTTCTTTCATACAAACAACACTGATGCACACCAAGGTAACTTGTTAGGTATTATGAAACCCTTCTTTGATAAATCTTTTAATTGGTCCTTCTACTCCTTAACCTCCAACGGGGCCTGCGGTAAGGGGAAACAAAAATGGTTTGTGTATCAGGGAGGAGATATATACCAAAATCTATCTCCCTTTCTAGAGGGACATCTGAAAGTTCATCGGGAAAGACATCAAGAAACTCATTAACTATCATAACCGAATCAATACGAGAGACTTCAGACTCAATGTACCTAACCCTCACAAGATGGTATATGCAACCCTTACAAATCAATTATTAGTCCTTGAAGAAAGAGATGGACCTACTCTTAACCACATATCATGACCTACCCATTGTAGGATAGGATAATTAAGAAATTAGAAGCTAATTTTATGGGTTTTATAATCAATATGGGCAAGATATGCATGTAACAAATCTATCCCAAGAATGATATCAAAATAACACATGTCAAGTTCAACAAAATCACAAGGCAACATTATGCAATATAGGCACGAGACAACCCCTATGGGCTCTTTTAGAAACAATAGACTCACCAACTAGTGTAGGCATTTGAAGTGGTTCAGATAATAACATGAGATACACATGAAGTCTAATATAAACAAAAGGAGTAATAAAAGAGAGAGTAGAACCTGGATCTAATAAATCATATACATCAAGATTTTAGATGTTTAACATATCGGTAACAATGTCGGGCATCTCATCCACCCTTGCCTCCCTTGAAGAGCACAGAAGCAATTATGACATGGAGAACCCCTTATTGGCCACCTTATGCCCTTTGATCACCATGAGCACCTTGTCCTTGAGAAAGACCATCTCTACCCTTGTTTGGACAATCCTGCAATCTTGTGGCCCATTTTTCCACATACAAAGCAAGCATTGATATCTTTATAACATCTACCACTATGATTTTACCATACCTTCCACACCTAGGGATAATTTGGCCAACATTACCACCTTAGGCTCTTGTGTTTGGCACTCTATTATTAGTAAATCTTTGACCTTGAGCATTGGAGGATCCTTGAAATTTGAACTTGTGGCCTTGTTGTAAATGACCATCTTTTGCACCTTAAAACCCACCATCATAATGAGCCCTCTTGGACTCTCCACTATTATTCTTTTTAAGCTTTTCCCCTTCAAGTTGCTCGACATAATTCATGGGTCAAGACAAGTCCATATCTCCTATGAGCATGGCAGTGTGGCATTCTTCATTCATCAAGTCACATACTCGTGACACAAACTTATGCATCTTTTCCCTAGGGTCGGCAAACAAAGTTAGGAATATACTTTGTGAGGTTGTTGAACCTTAGGGAATACTTCCTAACACTAATAGAACCTTGCTTGAGTTTCATAAACTCTATTATCTTTGCCTCCATTAGCTCCATGGGAAAGAAATGGTTGACAAAGATGGACTTGAATTCTTCCCTAGAGATAGGCTCTACATTCCCTCTCTCACCCTTCTATTGTACAAACCATGATTGATCAAGGCCCTTTAGTTTGTAGGCGCTAGTTCTGCTTTCTTCTCCAAGTTTACCCTAATGATGTCAAGAACCTTAAACACCTCATCAATGAACTCTTGGGGTCTTCTGTAACCTAGGAGCCATAGAACTCTGAAGGATTCATCTTTGTGAAATCTCCCACCCTTGAAGCAGGGGTAGCAGATTGAGGAGCTTGAACTCCTTGGTTGGAAACGGCCCTTGCCAATAAGGTGACCACATTTCGATATTCGGCATGACTATCCCTTTCTTCTCCTTGGAGGATATGTGGAGCTGAAGGGTAAGTTCACCCTCAAGAGTAGGAGCTATTTGAGAAAATGTCATTGAGGCATGATCTAGAAGAGCAAAAGACCATCCATCAAAAGTAGGGAAACCTTAAGTCTAAAGCATAACTTAGAATATGAAGAAGTGAATCATTCCTAAAATGCCTCACAGCCTACTATTCATAGTTGTGGCACGCTTTACAACCATAACAAGACTACTTGGTATGTTGTGTTTTATTTTCGAGGACTATTTACAAACCTAATACTCTGATACCAAGCTTTGTCATGACCCCAGCTTGGGGCCTGGGTATAAAACAGAGAATGGAGAACCCAAAGGAACTTTAAATAAGCCTCTTAAGCATACATGAAACATCCATGGTTGCACAAGCAAAATTAAAATAAGTTACACATAATTCTAGGTGAAACGGGACTTTAGAATCATGCTATAGGGATGTTGTAGGGAAGAGGATTAGCACGGATCACATAGGAAGTAAAGTCTAAGGGGTAGGTAAGTATGATTCACACTATTCAGACAATTAAGGACTTGGGAGTTCCATCTCATCAATATAACAAGCATTCAACATATAACAGGGAATAAGGGACTAAGGTAGTCATTCATAATACATACAATAATAAGAGTCGAGCTCATAACATATATGCCCAAATATCCAACAACACCTCTAATATGAATAGAATGGTGGCCAACATATCTCCGGGCTCACCCTCAAAAGATAAATATGTAGGCAACTCTTAAATATCATGAAAGTAAATGGCTATTATCCCCAAAGTGGAGGACTCATCAAAAGTGATCTTTAACTGAATCATCTAACCACGTAGAAGAGGAGGATAGACAGGAGTTCTGGTCCCTACATGTTTAGATTATGTAGATAAAAGTATGCATTAGTACTTGGAATGTACTAAGTATATGAGGTACAATGCAACAAAGAACATAAGTCATAATTAAACATTATGCATGATCATAATCAATGGGTATAAGCTCAATATGTCATGAATGCTTAATGCCTTAGCAAAAATATGCATGGGAATCAACAAATAATATAACATATCACATATAGATGGGAAGGAACCATAACAGACATATAAGCCCAAGCAAGCTACTACTTGGAATCTTGACGTTCACTCCACGCCAGACTAGGAGTGGTCTACTTTACCAAGGTAAACAAAACACTCAACTTACAGGAACTCCCCATTTTGGAAAGTGCTTCATAAATACCTTACAAGAACCTCACCTTTTTCGTTTAACCTATGACAACAACTTTATAGGCATACCATCCATTTTGGTAGGTAAATTATAACAAGTTTTGTACGGGAACACCACCCTTTTTGGTCAATAATGCAACATAAGCTAGATGGATCTAGTAGCTAATTCACAATCCCATGTTGGAAACATAGTTAAGGGAAAATGTTCATCTACCATGGTCCTTTTAGTGCTATGTCGCAATCAAAAGAATATTTAAATCATACTTTAGCCATATTTTGCGAAGCATCATAATATTTTCATAGAGTAGCTCATCAAATTCAGAGCTTCATAATATTAAGATAGGGCTTTATAACTTTCATAACTTTATATTATGATATAAAAAATTTTATAAACATCCATAAATATCCATAACTTGAAAATAGATGAGAGAGAGGAATGGTTGAGTTTTTGGAGGAAAGGTTCCCACAATCAAAACCCATATACCTTGGTGATTTAGTGGAGGAAAACTGACTTAGAAAGTGGAGAACCTCAACACTAGCCTAGACACTTCTATTGGAAGATTTAAAGGACTTGAGATTGTTTAGAGACTTAGAATATTTCTTGAATGAGTGGGAATGGGGTAGAATAGGATTGTATATGGTTGAAAAGGGGTCTTTAGGGCTTATGCAATGTAGTTTATGCTTAGGGATTAGGAAAATTTGAAATTTCCCTCTTTAGGATTCTGCCTGACAGGATCATGAGACCCTGATCAAGGGTCACAGTCCATCATACAATTCGTAAGAATGGGGTTTCATCTAGTAACATTTTGGACCCTCTAAACATTTCTGAATTTCATTCAACGATTGAACTTATGACCCATCAACCATTGTACGAGTTGTCTGGTAACTCGTACTCCCATCTTCAAAAATCAGTATTTTCACCAAGTCTAGCCATCTTTCCATGAGCATAAGTTACATCCCATAGAGCCACTAAGGACTCATAGGTCCTTCTGTAAAACCCATTGGTACTTGGAAATTTTTTAGACTTCCTTTCTTAGGCACTTTTTCAACTCCCAACATGTTGGGTCTACAAAATCATATATCCTTGGGAGCAGATACTTGTTCTTGATGGTGACCTTATTGAGCTACTGCTAGTCAATACATATATGTAGCAACTCATCTTTCTTCCTCACAAACAATACCGGGGCACCCTATGGAGATCGAGTAGGTTTAATAAAATCCTTCTCCAACAAATCCTTTAATCAATACTTTAGTTATTTAAACAGCACAGGAGCAATTCTATATGGAGGGATTAAGATAGGTTGAGCTTTGTATAGAAGATATATGCCAATGTTTATTTCACTTTTAAGAGTAACGCCTAGCAAGTTATCTGGAAAGACATCGAGAAACTCATTAACAACGAGGTTTGACTCAAGGTAAGGAGCTTCAGAAGTGACATCTTTGACTCTCGCTAAATGATAGACGCACTCTTTAGAAATTATTTTACGATCCTTTAGGATAGAAACAATATAACCCCTATAAGAGTTACTACCCTCCCACTCAAGAATAGGCTCATTTCGGAATTGGAATTTGACTGTACGACTTCTACAACTAAAGGATGCATAGGAAGTATGCAACCAATCCATCCCAGTATTAAATCAAAGTCTTCCATGTAAAGCTCGATTACATCTGAACAGACCACCTTATGAAAAATTTAGATATAACAATTCCTATAGAATCTCCGAGCAACAATGGACTCTCTTATGCGGTTACTCACTTTATAAGGCTCATGAAGGACTATAGGATATGCATGGAATTTATTTGCAAGAAAGGGGGTCACAAATTAAAATTAGCTCTTGGATCTAATAATGCATATGCATCAAAATAAAAAATGCTTAGCATAACGATGAAAATATCTGGAGCCTCATCAACCTCTTGGCGACCATAAAGGGCATAAAACTGATTGGTACTTTGGGTGCCTTGGAATTTCCTACCTTAGTCTTGTGACCTTTCACTGTTGCTTATATAATCTTTGGCATGATGTCCGAGCTTCAAACATTTGAAGCATGTATTGGACCCAGCTAACCACTCTTCCTTGTGGAGTTTTCAACTCTTTCGGCAACTTGTACATTGGGGCTTAGGAGCTACTCTTTTGTCTGTAGTCATCTAGGAATGAGGAGTGTTGGTAGACCCTTTTCAACCTTGGTTTTGGCTACCTTGGAACTTGTGACCACCACCCCTTTAGTGAGAATAGCTCCCACCATCTACCCGAGCCCTTTTGGACTCTATTGCCTTCTCTCTTAGCTTCTCCTCCTCTATTTGCTCCACATAAGTCATCAAGCAGGAGATGTCTATTTCGTTTATTAACATGGCTGTCTCATATTCTTCGAACACCAAATCAGAAACATCAAAGATAAACATGTTCATATGAGCCCTAGGATTTGCAACGATGAAGGGAGCATACTTGGAAAACTTGGTGAATTTGAGGGCATACTGCGTTATGCTCATTGAGTCTTGGTTAAGTTGATCAACTCTTAGTCTTGGTTTCTGTTAACTCAATCTGGAAAATCCAGTCCAAGAAGTCACACTTGAACTCTTCCCATCCAATGAGACCCACTTTATGATTCCTCTCATATACCCATTTCTTATACCATATCTTGGCTACCCCTTTGAGTTTGTAGACCACCAACTCGGCTATTTCCTCCGAAGGGATATCCATCCCCGCTAGTACCTAGTAGGCCTCCTTAATGAACTCAATGGGGGACCTCCTCTATCTTGGAACCATGAAACTCCAGAGGGTTCATTCTCATTAAGTCTCTTACTATAGTGGCCAGAGTAGGTACTTAGGCAGGAATAGCCATCTCCGATTAGCTTTGTTGGCCAAGTGTTGGACCAAATAAAGTAAAGGTAGCTTGAAATTCTGCGTGAGATGCTCCATCATCTTATTGGAGTGGAGGGACTTATTGCTCGGGATGGCCTCTTTGGTGTGGAGCTCTGCTTGGTGGTATGATCTTGAAATAATATAAAAGGTCATCATTAGTTATAGTTAAATCTTAGCCAACTCTAGAGGCACGACATGAATAAGAAAGAAGGGAAGACTTTCCTAAACTGTCTTATATCCTCTCACTTAAGATACTGATGTTCTTTAAAACCATGAATGAGACTCTACTAAACGGGTTACATATGGACATTATAGGAACATTGTAAGACCTCGTGCTCTAATACCATGTTTAGAATGACCCGGCCTAGGGCCTAGTCATCACACGATGAATGAGATACCTAAAGGTAGCTCACCTAAGCCATCTTTAATATCTTAAGCATACATAGGCATTAAGTTAAATCATTAGCGGAATAAAAGTGGGGAAAGGGTATATGGGCCTTTTAGAATGATGAAGTAACATTAAAATGTATGTAAGGTAATATCTCTATGCACATAAAGCATACCAACTAATATATCAACAGATGAAATCAGTAACGATCAGTTTCTATCAAATAGAAAATACTCCAATGTTTAACAACATAGAAAGTAAAATCAAGGGAAACATATACATCATCACAAATAAAATACAAGCTAGATAAAAGATAGTAGATTCCGATCTAAGGGCTCACCGCAACAAAAATACTAGTCTTGAATGCCAAATATTGGCATGAGCCAGGGAGGAGTATCTATCCCTACTTAGTTAAATCGCAGGAAAACTATGTGTTAGTATATTGGAATGTACTAAGTATGTGAGATGCAATACATGACATGAAATTGTAATGCCATCATCCATAGACATAACTCTCACACCCCAAAGTCCCGTTAGGGCGGACTGGCACCCGTTGCCGATAAGGCTTGGGAGAACCAACCTACATCTATGCGCTTTCTATACATATTCTAAGGAATTTCTATGTTTGGCATGCTTCTGGTAAGATAAACGGTAATAACAAACTAAAAGGAGATGCGTATAGCTAGGCCATTGGGGCCACAGTCTCTAAAGTACGAGACATGACCACACTTTAATTTACATAGTCTACAAAGCCTCTAGTCAAGAGAAATTATCTTCTAATGTTAGGGACAGGCTCTGTCTGAATTAACTATATAATGAAAACATATAAGCTCTAAACACACATAAATCTCCGGAACAACCTGGAGCTTGGTAACAGCAGCTAAATGTCCTATACTCAACTAGGGAGATCTACTAGCACCTTTACCTACAACATAAAATGCAGGTGCCCCATAAAGGACGTCAGTACGATATAATGTTCTGAGTATGTAAGAAAGCAAATATTGTATATGAAATACAACTCAAATGAAACTATGCACTGGTATAGGATAAGAGACCACCTTTAGTTATAC